>JBAKBP010001563.1:0-101556 GCA_037953745.1 Lithodes maja
GTCTTGCAACCCTGGAATCATCTCAAGGCACACCTCAAGGCACACCAAGTAAAAAGGTTGGTGTAAGGTTACTGACCTTGAAGCAGTGTACAGTAAACCTCTTCTCTTTCAGACCTTGGATACCCAGTACTTTCAGAGAGTCTGAAATATATCTGAATACAGTAGGCCTACAGTAATTATATTCACATTTGAGGCTGTTTTTAATTGCTTCATTGTAGTTACTTCAAATCTCACCTATAACACATAGTGTTTCCAGAGAGGATCTTCCAATTCAACCAGACATGGGACATATGTTAGTATAGAATTTGCTTAAAATCCACAAGAAAAATACAAAAAATATTTAAAAAAAGCATGGATGTATGCATGCATTTAGTTGTGACCCTTAGTTACTCAAAGGTGGCACTCTTGGTAACAAAGACGGGAATCCCCAACTGCAATACAGTACTGCTATTATGTGGGAGCCCTCACTTCCAGTACCGTACCACCTCCCCACCTCTAGGATCCATGTCATTTATATACCTCGCAACTCCATCCTTCCAAATCCCTCTAAGTTTTTCTCTTCCTCTGCCCTTCCACTTCACTCTAATACACTCTTTTAGCCATTCTCTCATTTGCCATATGCTCCACATGACCGAACCACCTCAAGGTGTTTCTCATAACACTCCAGCATGTCCTGTTACGACCGGGGCTCGTATAAAAAAAGGGCTCTTAATCATTGAACTAGGAAAGCACACAGCCACAACGGTAACACTAGATCCAACCCCTGAACTTATAATGCCGGCGCACAAAAACACCTATACCCTCCAGAGTTAAATCTGCGATAACGGGGTATCCTATAGCTCAGTATAAGTGCACTACTACTACAGGCTGATGATCTCTGATACAGCCTGATCACAACAACATACAATTACGGAGATCTTAACCCTTTCACGCATTTATGACGCAGAGGTTGCCAGATTAGCAATAAGAAATAGTTCTCTCACTCTTATAATTACCTTTCCAAAATTAGTGTTCTGCCCACAGCTAACTCAAAGACAACTGCAGAGGTTGAAGTAACTAAACTAAAGGTTTCTAAATACCCCTGATGGTAACAAAGGCTTTAAAGTATCCCCAATAGGCACAAAATCGCGTCATATGTCGGAGAGGGTTAATTAAATCACTGCAATGATTTAATGCAAACTAGAAGAAGGTATATTTAAAGTTTCTCTAAACAATAATGAACTGTCACTCCTATACTAAAGAAAGTGAACGAAAGTCCCAAAGCATCGGGCAGGAATCTTCTGAAGAAAGTCTGATGCTGGGGTAAGATGATCGTATCGGATTTTGAACTGTAGTATAAAGCAGGAACAGGATATGATAATTATTGTAAGGACATATAGGGTTAACTGGCATGGGAATAATAACTGCGCAATAGTAGGAACTCAAACAGCAAAAGAAGTACTTCCTCATCAACGAAACAGCCTACTAGGGTTGTGCAACTCAACAACAACCTAGACTAATAAATGCTGTGAATAATAATGCATACATGACAGAAAGAGTTTATAATCTAAATCTGGTGTCTGCTAGGCGAATAAAGTCTAGCTGGGATGTAGTAGGCTAGGAAACAATGGCTGAGCAAGCGGCTCGTAGCCTAGCGAAGTCCTTAAGGCTGTGCGGCCAAATTACGTTAATTGACGGGGTGCTCTCTTGAGAGATCCAGATCGCTAGTATCTGGTTCTCTCCTGGCGACCCCTCTCAAAGTCAAAGCAAACGAGTTAGCACAGTGTTGGGTGGCAGAGGCAAAAGCCCTCACTCGCAACACAGCGCTAAACTCACAAGGTACACAGTCAGAAAGACCACCTAGGCTTCCCACGTCTCCGTTGCGATTGTACAGGTTCAACAAAATCTAGTACACATCGGAAATCACAACACCAGTAGCCTTATCCCAGTCTAGCATTAAATCCCCCAGCAGACCACCAAGATACAGGAAGGGAGACACCGTGAGTGTGTCAACCTCTACAGACAAAATTGGTAACCCTTCCAAAATGCCTAACTAAACATGTGTTATCTGAGAGCTTCAGCATATAATACGATGGCCGATATATGAAATCGTGCAGAACCAAAGGGAAGTTATGATATTAAATAGAGTAGAAGAATGAGAGGTAAGAAGTTGAGAGAGAGAGAAAGTGCTCTATAGGTAGAAGTCGGGAGACAGGGGGGCAAGGGACATGTCAAGGGTATGCTAGTCAGGAAAGCTCTGAGGAGAATAGCTCCTCTGGACCACTCCCAGGATCCCACACAAAGGCACGGTGGTCAGCCAATCACAGGCCGCTACGTCACCCGGCAGCAGGCCTGCAGAAGGCGCCAGGAACCACCAGCCAATCAAAACCGAGAGAAAAGACCACGTGGGCCAGCAACTCCTCCGGGAGGGAGGAGGAGGAAAAGCAACACTCACCTCCTCCACCCTGCTCGCTCACTCGCTCTCTCTCTCTCCTTCACTACTATTATTAGTATTACTACTATTACTATTACTACTATTATCGTATTATTCGAAGATACCACAAAAGGATGCAAATGAAAATACCCTTTTTGTCATCCATGCTGGTTCAAATGACGTCATGCGCACCAGATCCGTAGAGTTGATGGAGAAATATCGCAAGATGATCCAGCACTACAAAAACAAGTCAAGGAATATCATCATCTCAGGCATTCTCCCCAAGATCGACGCACCTGACAAATTCTACGACAAGGCCTTCAGCACAAATAGCCGACTAAAATATTTGTGTCTGAGGGAAGAAGTTGAATTCATCAACCTCTGGGACAACTTCTACAACCAGCCTACTCTGTTCCGCAAGGATGGCACTCATCTAAACCCTGTGGGTTCAGCACGCATGGGTCGTCTCCTACACGAAGCAGTCCGCAGCCATGGATCAAAAAACGCCATCCGAGAAGAAGCAGCAGTGACATAAATCATCCAACACCAAGAAAAAAACAGAGGCAACCGAGGACCACCAGCGATAAGGACCGAAGACAGCGAGGACCGAGGACAGCCATGAACATAAATGTAGATCCGACAAGAACCAAAAATATTATTAAAGAGCGTTCTGTGAGTTCTAAAATAACAAATTTAAAGGTTTTCTATGCAAACGCTCGTAGCATACGCAATAAATTTTCAGATTTAGAGGAGCTAGTGTTTACAGAAAATTATGATGTGATTGGCATAACAAAATCTTGGCTCAATACAGAAGATAGAGACTTTTTAGCAGAGTATTCACTGACCGGTTATGTAATGTTTGAGAAAAGCCGAATAAATCGAAATGGAGGTGGCGTTTTACTTGATATCAAAGAAAGTCTTAACCCTACCCTCTTGTCAAAACCTCAAATTGTGAACGTCGACGCATCTTTTGTGCTAATAAAGAATAATAAAGGTACAAAAATAATACTTGCATTAATATACAGACCTCCAGCTCAATCAGTGCAAACTGACCAGGAAATTTACGAACAAATTGCAGATGTAAGTAACTCACAAGATACCGTAATTTTTGGCGACTTTCATTTACCTGTGACCAAGTGGGGCGATACTCTTACTTCACACTCCGGACATGACTTGTATACGAACTTGCAAGAGAGTTCGCTTTATCAATTTGTTCGAACGCCGACCCGTGGTAATAACGTTCTTGACATTGTACTTGCAACAAAAGAAGAATTAATAGAGAATTTGAATGTTGGTGATGAATTCAGTAACAGCGACCATCGTACGATAACTTTCACTTTAAAGTTTACTAGTAACGAACCAAATAGTAGCATCGAAAAAGTCCCTAATTTCAAGAAAGCAAACTTCCATAAATTTAGAGCTATGTTTAAAGAAACTGACTGGAGCTTTTTAATTCACAATAACGACATAAATACATCTTGGAAGTTATTCGAAGACACTTACCTAAAAGCAGTGCAAGACTGCATACCATCAAAAATACGGCGTCCAGGCCATAATAATAAGCCCAAATGGTGGAATAACGATATTTCAAACTGCCTGCTTGCTAAAAAATTTGCTAATGATAGATTAAATGACGAAGAACAGCTGAAATTTGTAGAGCTACGACGCAAAGCCAAAAAGTTAATTAAGCAAAGTACAAAGACCTTAGAGTTACATATTGCGAATCAAAGTAAAACAAACCCGAAAGAATTCTATAGTTATATCAGAAAGAAAAAAGTAGTTACTTCAACTGTTGGACCGTTAGTCGATGAAAATGGAGAATACACCAAAGACGAAGTACAAATGAGTAATGCCCTCAATACCTTCTTTGCATCAGTTTTTACAACAGAAGACCTCAGTGATATCCCTACACCATCGCCGATTCAGATTGATAATTCAGATGTTCTAAGCAATATCACCGTTACAGAGAAACTCAAGGTAAATAAAACGCCTGGACCTGATACAATCTCGCCTAGAGTTCTAAAGGAAGCTAAGAATGAGCTCTCCAAACCACTGACATTACTATTCAATAAATCCTTGCAGTCTGGAACTATGCCCGATCAGTGGAAGCTAGCCAACGTAACACCGATATTCAAAAAAGGCAGCAAATCCTTACCCAGTAACTATCGTCCAATTAGCTTAACCTCAGTTGTATGTAAAATGCTAGAAACGGTCATACGAGACAGACTCGTAAATCACTTAGAGGAAAACAACATACTTAAAGATACTCAACACGGCTTTCGTAAAAAACGTTCCTGTTTAACAAACCTCTTAGACTTCTTCCACGATATCCTCAACCTCTACGATGAGAGTAAAGCTGTAGATATTATATACCTTGATTTTCAAAAGGCCTTTGACAAAGTTAAACGTTTACTGCTAAAACTAAAAGCGCATGGAATACAAGACGGTGTGTTGAAATGGATACAAAAATTGGCTCAGCGACAGAAAGCAAAGAGTAGTCATAAACGGTAAGGCATCTAAATGGACCAATGTAAGTAGCGGGGTACCCCAGGGATCGGTACTAGGACCAATTCTCTTTCTAATTTACATCAACGACATAGATGAGGGTCTCGCCTGTACAATCTCAAAATTTGCCGACGATACAAAAATTGCAAATAGCGTACTCTCAAAAGAACAAGTTGACGATATGCAACACAATCTAGATAAATTGTCATGTTGGGCCCAAATTTGGCAAATGAGTTTCAATGCGGATAAATGTAAAGTACTACATATCGGATACCTAAATGAGAGAGCAAATTATTCGATGAATGGCACTCAGCTTGAGAATGTAAACAGAGAAACCGATCTGGGAGTAACAATATCGAGTAACCTAAAACCGAGTCAACAATGTTCAGAAGTTGTTAAGAAGGCAAACAAAATAATTGGCTTTATAGGCAGGTCATTTGAGCATAAATCCAAAGAAGTTATCCTAACCCTTTACAATTCCTTAGTCCGCCCTCTTCTGGAATACTGCGTTCAATCCTGGTGCCCTTATTACCAAAAAGATATAAACAAGCTAGAACGAATTCAACGTAGAGTTACCAAAATTATACCTAGCCAAAAGAACAAACCATACGAAGAGCGTCTTAGAGAATTAAATCTATTTCCTTTAACCCAGCGCAGATTAAGAGGTGACTTAATTCAAGTGTTCAAAATCATCAAAGGCATCGACAATATGAACTGTAGTAAGTACTTCACTATCGACCAATCTAATTACACACGGGGAAACGGTTGCAAAATTATTGGTAAATCTTTTAACTCACACGAATCTAAGAATTTCTTCTTCAATCGAGTTGTTAACTTGTGGAATGGGCTTCCCCGAAACGTTATAGACTGCATCACCGTTGATTAATTTAAACTCCGCCTAGACAAATATCTCGCATCAAACCCGCGACTGACTGCGTTTGTAAATGAATAACTTTATTTTATCCCCCCCTCAGTTACTAACCCATCTGTCCCCTACTAACTTCCTAATCCTGCCACGGACATTAGTTCCAGGGCAGTAATTCCCTTTCCAATGTTCCCTTACCCACTCTAAACAACTGTTTGGACACTTGATCCTCAGTGTTTTGGAGGACAAGCAACCTAGAAGGGTCACTAGATCTGTTGTTGCTTGATTTCCTTTGTACTACAATGCATCTTATGTTCAACTCATGATATAAAATACAATGCATTGTCACAGGCAAAAACAAAGACCACTTCTACCCTGCCTGTGACATGACGATTCACAAGAAAGAAAGTACAACATTGTAGACAGACTGTAGCCCATTTCACTGCCCTGGCGAGTGCTAGTGGCTACCGGGAGGCGATTCTGCCAACGCTGGCAGGCGTCACACCCCGCCCAAGATATAGGACGCTCAACATTAGGCGAGCACGATATCTGACAAGGCAGAATGCTGACAAGACCCGTCACACATAGCCACTCCGCCAGAAATGAAATGCAAAGCTCAATCTTACATAAAACAACATATCAACATAAAACATAGCTTATAACCCCTCCCAAACATAATAGTATAATCTTAGCCTGCTATGCTCCCAGCGCGAGCTTCACAGAACCCAGCCTCCTAAGTGAAAGACAGGTTCAACTTAGGACTTTAGCTATAACATAGGCAACTTACAATTAACTATCAAAAGAAAGAGTTTTTATGTGATTTTTGATTTTTTTAATATGTTTATGGCGGCTGCACTTACAGGGGCAAGCCTAGTTTTTCTCCACTCTCAACACACACTGACTGAACGGCGAGGATTCTCCTGCAAACAAACCCTCCCAGTACAAACAATCAGCCACAACATTATCAGTGCCCTTAGCATGCCACACATCCAACTTGTGTTCCGGCAGCACAACAACACCTGGCACTGATAAACTGCCCAGTTCAACACAAGACTGGCATTTCTCTTCGCTCTTTCCGGCAACGGGGCCTGCCAATAACCTTTCACTAGTTGTACCTTCGTGATAGGCGATGCAGCCCCGAGGCGGTCTATGGTGTCGTCAACTCTCGATAAAATATAGGCGTCTATCAGGGATAATGCACACACACTCTCGCAATCAACACACTCACTGATCTTGCCACTTAACACAGGTTGCAAAGTTACAGGCAACGACCACTCACAACATTCCTTATCCCTCAGACCCTTCGTCAACACGTAATCCAGCTCTGCTTGCACCACAGGCTGTCGAGCAGGATTTATACGGTAGGGAATTAAACTGAGCCTTGCACTATCTCCAGCCTGCATGTCGGATTCTACCCCGTACATCAGGCCTGGAGAAGCAACAAACATGCGGATGCACTGCCACAGCCTAGTAAACAACTTATCTCGCAGAATAACAATCCTAGTGCCCTTCCACAACCCAGCCGAGACCGCAGCTTCTAACCTGTAGTCTCCCTCCTTCTCCACCTTCGTCCCTAGAACAGCCAGGTCATGAGAGGGACAATCAGTACCATCTGTGCAGTCACTCCCATAGTTCACAATTGCTAAGGCTTCCCCACCGATACCGTACATGCGCACCCCCGCATTCCTTTCGACTACATCTGCCTGCGCAGCATCACCGCTTTTAGTGACATGGCAAGATACAGTCGGTCTATGGTAGGGCTGTTGCATTCGACTAGAGCAGCATTGGGAGGCTATGCGACGACCGGGCACTTCTATGCCACAGCCAACCTTACCAATCTGCTCAAAGTCCTCCTTCTGACCACCACCCTTGGCAGCCATGGGTCGACCTTGACCTGAC
Organism: Lithodes maja; assembly: GCA_037953745.1. Classification (NCBI taxonomy): domain Eukaryota; kingdom Metazoa; phylum Arthropoda; class Malacostraca; order Decapoda; family Lithodidae; genus Lithodes; species Lithodes maja. Next base: position 7,683 of record JBAKBP010001563.1, read on the forward strand.
AACCATGTCCAAGCCTCCTCGCCCACCTTGAACCACCGAAACAACGAGGCTAACGGTCTCCCAACATTCATGTGACCTGCCCGCTGAACATCTTGCACCGCCTGAGTTGTGAGGTTCAGGGGCTCGGCACGACCAGTGGGGTATGAACCGAGCTGGTGCTGGAGCGCTGCACACTGCTGCTCAGGCAGGTGCTCTAGCGTTTCCACAGCCACCAGACTCGTGTCCCCCGCCCACTGCTCCGCCGAGACATGATAATCCCTACTCTCCTCCACCTGTGCCCAACTGCCCCCCTCTCCTTCTCCACATTGGCCGCTGCAGACCAACGCAGGGACAGTAGGCTGCTCAGGTAGTTGCCTCACAAACTCCTCCAACAGGTTCACATGACATGTTTCCCAGTCCTCGTGTTTCGTCTCGACAGCACCATTACCACACTTCTGAACTAACGGATCCTCCAACTGCAGTTTACAAATATCTGAGGGAACCAACCTGTCTAGATGCTTCCGAAGCAACCCAAGTCCTCCCCCAATATCAAACTGAGCAACCCTTTTTTCTCTCCGTGTGTAACGTTGCTGCCTCGGAGTCTCTTCCTGCCCTACCTCCTCACTAGCTGTGACAGGTCCTGGGTCTTCTCCAGACTCCAACAATGGTGCCAATACTGAGTTGCCAAGAAGAGCCGCTGGTACTAAACTCTTCAAACTGTTACCAACATTAGCCATCTTCTTTCAACCGTTCCTCCGAAGACTGAGGAATAGGCTGTGACACTTTGGATGCAAGAGGTCTTGTAACAACGCACACCATAGGTTGTACTTGACATTTCTCTACCCACTCCTGTTCCTCCCTACTCACGTCGGCCGGCTTCTCGGCAACGACTAAGGGTGAAACCTCAGAAGTAGGCACCGCAAACTCGTTGCCGAGAAGGAGGTCGACGCCCCCAACAGGCAAGTTCTCCACAACACCCACATCCAACTCTCGTGTCACACCATCCACCTCCAGTTCCATCCTGACTAACGCGTATGACTTGACAGCATTGATACCCTGCACCACAACCACCCGTGCCGCGTTTATTGGTCTACCAGTAAAGTTCTTCATTAAAGTCTGAGAGGCACCCGTGTCTCGCAACAGCTCAACTCCATGCTTCTTACCAGCCCACTTCATGCAGCCATGCCCTCGATGGTCACAAAAGACATCGCGGACAGGGTTCGAGCCTTCCGGATTCTTCTCCACTGGCTGTGTCCCAGCCTCTGACGTTATACCCTGGGCAAACTCAGACGACTTCGGGGACACCCCAATGTTGCGAGCCAAAGACACGACTGCATTAGGTAGCTTGCTTGGACAGGCTCTTGCAAAATGGCCCTTCTCATGACAATGAAAACACTCTAACTCCCCCTTGGGCTTCCCTTGAGGTGGGGAAGGGCCCTGACCCTTCTTAAATGGAACGGTATTAGGTTTATGGTCAGTCTTAGTATCGTTGCTCTTGTTGTAATGGTTATATGGTATATCACCGACTCGGGGGGGTGGAGTGTTGCGCCCCTTGTTACCTGCATCGTTCCGTTGTGCAGACCCGCACCCACGAATCAGTGACATCCGAAGGTCAGCCATCTCAGCTGCCTCCTGAAGAGTTCTTGGGTTTTTCTCTTTAAGATTCAACGTCAGATCGCTGCCCGTACACTTAAAAAATTGTTCTAGAAGCATTACCTGTTTCAACTCCTCAAACGTCGATGCCTTCTCAGAACTCAGCCAGTTTCTAAATGCATCGGACAGATCCCGGGCATGCTCAAGAAAGGTGCACTCACGACCCTTCGTTACACCCCGGAACTTCAATCTGTACGTATCTGGTTGTAACTCATATGCCCGCAGGACAGCCTCCTTCAATACCTCGTAATCGATGCATGACTCCAAGGGCAACGCATCATATGCCTTGAGTCCTTTGCCAACTAATCTAGAGGAAACAAGGGCTGCCCACTTAACCTCGGGCCATTGGTGCTCCCGGCACTTCTTCTCGAAACGCATAAAAAATTCAGTGACACCCGACTTATCAAATACAGGGACCAACTTGAGCAGGTGCGATAAAGACTGATCAAGACCTCGATTCCCAGAACCGAGACGCTGCCCTGTCGACTCCACCCGTGACTTCTCAAGATCTATGTCTGCACAGTACCTCGTAGCCTCAACCCTAAGCTCAGCTTCTCGCTGCTCACGTATGGACTTTCTCTCCTCAGCCTCAGTCTCATATCTGGCCCTTCTCTCCTCAGCCTGAATCTTAGCCATCTCAAACTGCCGCTGCTGCTCCTCAGATTCCCGCTGCTGCTTAGCCATCTCAAGCTGGAAGAGCATCTCTGCCGTCAAACCTTCAGGAGGAGGAGATGCAACAATTGGAGACTCACCCAAGTGCAAACCACGCTGCCACTGACTATCGGCCTGCGGGAACGTACCCGGCTCCGGAGCCCGAGGGGGCGCCTTGGTAGGAGTCGAGTGGAATGGGGGCTGGGACGAAAGTGCCCCAGCTGCCGCTCCCCCTGAAGCCCCACGCACTCCGCCGAGCACACAGGCCACCAGGTCACCTCTCGACATGCTGCTTGTGCCCACATGCCCCATGACCGTGGCCAAACACTGGAGACCATACCGATCAATCCCCGACACCCGGTCAACAGTAATAGGTATCTCCAGAAACTTCCTTGCATCCTCCTCACTAGCTATAACTCTAATGTCATCTAACAAAGCCCGCTGCTGCACCTCAGAGTCTGCTTCCCTTACTGTGTCCTCACTGTACATTGATCCGTCGTTCGACATAGTGTCCACCAAAAATTCTCAACGTTTATATATAAAAAAAAATAGAAGTACCTAAACTCTTATGTAGCACTATTCTTGAAGACTCTTAAGTGTTATACTACTTGCCAAAAAAAATTCCACGTGTCCACTATATTCCTTCAAACAAAAACAAATGACCACAACACTCCTGCAATATTTCTCTAAGTTCACAAAATCCTAAGCAAGGTCGCCATTTGTTACGACCGGGGCTCGTATAAAACAAGGGCTCTTAATCATTGGACTAGGAAAGCACACAGCCACAACGGTAACACTAGATCCAACCCCTGAACTTATAATGCCGGCGCACAAAAACACCTATACCCTCCAGAGTTAAATCTGCGATAACGGGGTATCCTATAACTCAGTATAAGTGCACTACTACTACAGGCTGATGATCTCTGATACAGCCTGATCACAACAACATACAATTACGGTAATAAGGTATACTAGGAAAAGATAGAGATCTTAATTAAATCACTGCAATGATTTAATGAAAACTAGAAGAAGGTATATTTAAAGTTACTCTAAACAATAATGAACTGTCACTCCTATACTAAAGAAAGTGAACGAAAGTCCCAAAGCATCGGGCAGGAATCATCTGAAGAAAGTCTGATGCTGGGGTAAGATGATCGTATCGGATTTTGAACTGTAGTATAAAGCAGGAACAGGATATGACAATTGAAAGGACATATAGGGTTAACTGGCACGGGAATAATAACTGCGCAATAGTAGGAACTCAAACAGCAAAAGAAGTACTTCCTCATCAACGAAACAGCCTACTAGGGTTGTGCAACTCAACAACAACCTAGACTAATAAATGCCGTGAATAATAATGCATACATGACAGAGTTTTTAATCTAATTCTGGTGTCTGCTAGGCGAATAAAGTCTAGCTGGGATGTAGTAGGCTAGGAAACAATGGCTGAGCAAGCGGCTCGTAGCCTAACGAAGTCCTTAAGGCTGTGCGGCCAAATTACGTTAATTGACGGGGTGCTCTCTTGAGAGATCCAGATCGCTAGTATCTGGTTCTCTCCTGGCGACCCTCTCAAAGTCAAAGCAAACGAGTTAGCACAGTGTTGGGTGGCAGAGGCAAAAGCCCTCACTCGCAACACAGCGCTAAACTCACAAGGTACACAGTCAGAAAGACCACCTAGGCTTCCCACGTCTCCGTTGCGATTGTACAGGATCAACAAAATCTAGTACACATCGGAAATCACAACACCAGTAGCCTTATCCCAGTCTAGCATTAAATCCCCCAGCAGACCACCAAGATACAGGAAGGGAGACACCGTGAGTGTGTCGACCTCTACAGACAAAATTGGTAACCCTTCCAAAATGCCTAACTAAACATGTGTTATCTGAGAGCTTCAGCATATAATACGATGGCCGATATATGAAATCGTGCAGAACCAAAGGGAAGTTATGATACTAAATAGTGTAGAAGAATGAGAGGTAAGAAGTTGAGAGAGAGAGAAAGTGCTCTATAAGTAGAAGTCGGGAGACAGGGGGGCAAGGGACATGTGAAGGGTATGCTAGTCAGGAAAGCTCTGAGGAGAATAGCTCCTCTGGACCCCTCCAGGATCCCACACAAAGGCACGGTGGTCAGCCAATCACAGGCCGCTACGTCACCCGGCAGCAGGCCTGCAGAAGGCGCCAGGAACCACCAGCCAATCAAAACCGAGAGAAAAGACCACGCGGGCCAGCAACTCCGGAGGAGGAGGAAAAGCAACACTCACCTCCCCCACCCTGCTCGCTCGCTCTCTCTCTCTCCTTCACTACAATGCATCTTATGTTCAACTCATGATATAAAATACAATGCATTGTCACAGGCGAAAACAAAGACCACTTCTACCCTGCCTGTGACATGACGATTCACAAGAAAGAAAGTACAACATTGTAGACAGACTGTAGCCCATTTCACTGCCCTGGCGAGTGCTAGTGGCTACCGGGAGGCGATTCTGCCAACGCTGGCAGGCGTCACAGTCCACATCTACACCACTATGCTCTCCACTTCCTTATTTGTCTATCTATTTCTTCATGTGTCTCCACATCCACTCTCAAGTAACTAATATCCACCCCTTTTATGAAGCGACTTTCTTACTTTCAAAATCACCGCCTTGTTACTGTATTTCTCTCAGCATTCCTACAACCCTCTCTTGCACTTCATCCTCTATTATGTACTCCCATCTTAACTGATCACACTGTCCAAATACTTAATTGAGGTGACATTCTCCATTACCTGACCATACAACCTCATCTAACACTCAGTGAATGCATTCCTCTCAAAGACTCATGGTCTTCACCACATTAACCTTCAGGTTCCGTTTCTCACACACAGTTTCAAACATATTCATAAAACCCTGCAAGTGTGACTCATTATCACTCATCACAACTGTATCATCAGCAAACAGTAGCACACGCAACTTCCACTGGGGGTACTTCAACATCCACTGATCTTCCTTGTATTTCTTTCATGACTCCATCCATAGTTTTACTGAACAACAATGGGGACATGACACACCCAATTTTAGCACAACTTTAGATCAGTGAACTTGCTTTTTTCATCCTCTACTGTACATGCACTGCCGCCATTGTTGTTGTTCCCTAAGCTGCCTGGCCGAACAGCCCCAAGGCCCCGAGCAAAGCTAAGGCCATAACCGAGCGCCCCCACAGAACCCTCCCTGCTTACCACAATAAAGCCTGGGTGACCGAAGCCACTCCATGGCAAGGGAGCTGAGGAGGGTGCGGAAACGCCCGGGAAACCAAAGCCCCACCCAGGGCCCTGTGCCCCTCAGCAATTATGAAGAGAAAGTTGAGGGGCAAAGGAAAAATGTGACGCTTTGGCTTCCAATCTTGGTAAATTGGGAGGTCAATCCACGGAAGAGACGCTGTCACTTGATATCTAGAAAATATATAAGTAAAAGGAACAGTCAGAGTAAGCTATGGGTATGGCAGAGATCGCTCAGTTCTCACTCTGATAGACCAGCCCATCACCACATGACTAGAACCCAATCCTCTCAGCATCAGCTAGGAAAGGCCCTAGAAAGCCGCTTTTGGCGGGGGGATAGCTCCCCTATTTCAACCCCTTTCGGGGTTGGGCACTCGCCAACTGCCGCCATTGTACTATCATAATATTATACCGGTATGCTCTTTACCACTTCCAACAACTTTTACCAACTACTTTGTATAATCTCAATACTTTCCACAAACCTTCTCTATCTCTAGGCTATCTAATTTCATAGGTTTTCTCCAAGTCCATGAAGGCAGCATACCCACCCTGCTCCTCAACTACCCATCACTCTCTTGATCACTATCCTACAGTACATCTTCCCTATTTTGTTAAGGAGACGTGTCCTCCTGTAATTACTACACATTCCTCTCTCCTTTCCCTTTATACTAGGGAACTTTATTATGCCTGATTTCCAGTCTTCAGGCACCTTCCCCTTCTCCAATGCTAGTAATTTTCCATTCCCATTAAATTAAAACTTTACGCAAATGTTCCTTTATCTGCTTCTCTTACAGTTTATTCTATGTCATTTCAGCTACTGCCAATGGAGTATGGTCTCACCAAGCCATACTTCTACTAGTGGAGACCTTCAGGGAACTGTGCCACCTCCTTTCCTCTAGTACCATCAAGAAGATGGAAGTGTGGCGCAAGATAGCCAAGAAGCTGCAAGACTTCGGCCACCAATTCACCGCTGAAGCTTGCGACAGGAAATTTAAAAACCTCAAGTACAGGTACTGTACTTACTTATACCATACAATAATTTTTTGTTACGGTTCTCATTGTTTGGATAAAAAGAGCTTTGAAAAGATAAATGTGCTAAGTTTGCATCTCTCTTTCTTCTACCGCTATTATTAATCATGTTCTTCCGAGCTTCCTCAATTTATATCTCCCTCCTTACAGAGAGTAGGTGGCACACACCCCTATTCTGTCCAATTTTCTAACCCAAGAGTGAACTAATTTCCCAATCTGTCTTCCGTCCAACAAGTTAACACTGGAACTCTCTTCCTCATTCTTCAAATCTGCTTCAAGCTCCGCATGTCAAGACATTTTGACTCTTAATGTACCTTAAAATTGTCTGTCACTCTTTCAAATTAGGGGGACACTAATTACAGGCAACTTTGCCTTTTGTCTCCTTGTTACTCAAATACTGTTACGACCTGGCACTCAGGTACACCAGGGCTCCCAATCAGGACTCGAGTACGGCTCGCTGCCACAACGGAAACACACGATCCCAAACCCTGAGTACTGCCAGCCGAACAAAAAACACCAATACCCTCCAGAGTTCGATCTGCTATAACGGGGTATATCAGAACTCGGTACTAGTGTTCAACAACAGACTAATAAAGAGATAGGAATTATCTAGTCTGGTCAACAATCAAACAAAGATGTAAGAAACAACAACACCAAAGAATAGTGTTGGCCGAAGCCGAAGTAATCCACCCTTGACTAAGAACTTAAGAAGTCCTCCACCCTCTACTTCGGATCGGCACTATTACGTTACGTTAATCAATAGTCCTTGAGCATCGAGCAAGGAATCTTCTGAAAAAGTTAGATGCTTCTCGGATGCTCGTAAGAAGTACGTATCGGATTTTGAACAGCTATTCACATAAGCAACACACTGACAATTACATAGCATTAAAGGTTTAAATTGACATAAGAAGAATTATAAGAATATGCAATAGTAAATGGCAAACATTAAAAAGAAGTACACCGGCAATAGCCTACTCGGATTGTGCTCGTGGGCCACTAATCACTAAAGTAGCTAAGCGTGCAACACATGAAATCAATAGTGCTTAAACAATAGTATGCATAAGGAAAGCTTCAATACTATTCTGTATCTGCTGATCGAGCAAAGTCTAGCTGGGATGTAGTAGGCTAGGAAACAATGGCTGAGCAAGCGGCTCGTAGCCTAGCGAGGTCCTTAAGGCTGTGCGGCCAAATTACGTTAATTGACGGGATGCTCTCTTGAGAGATCCAGATCGCTAGTATCTGGTTCTCTCCTGGCGATCCTCTCAAAGTCAAAGCAACCGAGATAGCACAGTGTTGGGTGGCAGAGGCAAAAGCCCTCACTCGCAACACAGTGCTAAACTCACAAGGTACACAGTCAGAAAGACCACCTAGGCTTCCCACGTCTCCGTTGCGATTGTACAGGTTCAACAAAACCTAGTACACATCGGGAATCACAACACCAGTAGCCTTATCCCAGTCTAGCATTACCTAGACCAGCAGAAAACAGGATCAATAATAATAATACACAGGGAAATGCATATATGAGTGCAACAAACATTAATCAATCCTAGTCTAAATTATCCCTTCCAAAATAGGCTATCTACTAGGCATATATCTCGTGAGAACTCAAGCGATAATACGTTGGCTGACTAACTCTGCACCAACGGGATCATTTAAGTTAAAAAAGGGTATTTGAAAAGAGGAGATAGAATGTACGGTAGTAGAGAAAGTTCACATCAGTCAGAAGAATATATATAGTAGCAAGGGAAATGAGAAGTCGCTCTGCCTAATGAGTTCTGAAGAAAATGTGGCGAGACTTCCCTTTTTATACTCGGCCCTCTAGTGAGCATATCGTAAACAACTAAGGACCGCCCACTGACAATCATTACGTAACTTATCTCTCTCAATTTGTGATAGACAAAGGCTTTCCCACGCACTGAGGGGGAGGAGGGAGGAGGGGAGTGCTAGTGAGTTAGGCCCACCTCCGCATGGCGCACTCACTGACCCCCGTTACGTAATCTCTCTCTCTCTCCTCTCATCATTACAAATAAGTTTCACACACAATACTTATAACTAATGATATAAAATAGAACTCGTTGACTCAGATGAAAACAAAATACATATTCATAATACTTATAGTACAACGGCTCACATGAACTAAGTTAGAAAACTCTACATAGACTCCAGCCAAAGTTCCTGCCCTGACGATCCTAGCGAGAGTGGGGCATGACTGGGCGTTCTGGACAGCATGCTCACACTCGACATGCGTCACACCTCCCCCAAGATTTTACTTGCTCAACCCTGAGCTAAAATCTGACACACAGAACCCCATCAAGCCCCTCACACCCAGCGACCGCATGGCACTAAAACAAAGCTGAGTTTATCACTAAAACACATCTTAAAAAAAAAAATCACATTTTATAACTCCTCCCAACAATAGCAAAAGACACAATATCATGCTCCCAGAGCGAGCTTACCGCAGCTCAGCCGTTTGATAGTTCGTGGACTACTCAAACTCAATAGGCTATGACAAACTTATACAATTATCTATATAAAAAAGAAAGTTTTTTTTATGATTTTTATATTTGTTTAATATGTTTTTCCCGGCGGCACTATAAGGGCAGCCTATTTTTCTCCACTCAAACCCACACACCTGTGATAGCCTACGACTGATCATCTACCCTCGATAAACAATCCGCAATCACATATCCAGCAATATGACGGATGTCCAGGTTATACTCCTGCAACATCAAAGACCACCTGGTCAGTCTCATATTGCGATTGTGAAATTGATTTAGGAATCTCAAAGGCTGATGATCAGTGTAGATAACCACGACTGGGCCATAGGCTGGAACATACACCTCGAAGTGCCTGAGCGACAGCACAATCGCCAGTAATTCCTTTTCTATTGTAGAATAGTTCTTTTGTGCAGCATTGAACTTCTTAGAAAAGAAACTTACTGGGTGTTCCACACCTTCATTGTCTGTCTGTAGCAAGACGGCACCAGCCCCTACACCACTAGCATCTGTTGCCAGCTGAAAAGGCCTGTTAAAGTCTGGGGCCCTGAGTATCGGGTGAGTACATAGCAAATGTTTCACCAAAGAGAAAGCCTTTTCACACTCAGGTGCCCACAAAAACTTTTTGTCTTTAGATAACAAATCTGTGAGAGGTGCCAACACCGTTGAGTAACCTTTTATGAAGCGTCTGTAGTAGCCTATCATACCCAAGAATCTCATAATCTGCTTCTTGGTGGTTGGGTGCGGAAATTTATTGATAGCCTGTACCTTGTTCTGAGGAGGGCATACCTGTCCCCTTCCCACTACAAACCCAAGGTACTGCACAGTGGCTTTCACGAAGTCACACTTTGCCAAATTTACTACCAGACCTGCTTCACTAAGTTTCCGGAACAAGGTCTCAAGGTGCTCACAATGGCTCTCAAAGTCGTCATCATAAATGATTACATCGTCCAAATATACGGTGCAATTTGGAATGTCCTTGACAATTTCATTCATCAGGTTCTGAAACTTTGCTGGTGCATTCTTAAGTCCGTAAGGCATAACATTACACCGGTAGGTACTCCCGTCCACAACAAAACCACATACCTCTTTAGCACGCTCGGACAAAGGTACTTGCCAGTAACCTTTTACTAAATCTACTTTAGACAAAAAGCGAGCATTACCAATTTTGTCAACACTATCATCAACCCGAGGAAGAGGATATGGGTTAGTTGGAGTCAAACCGTTTAACCTACGGAAATCAATACAAAAGCGTACCTTGCCATCTGGCTTAGGCTGCAGTGTTACGGGGGAAGTCCATTTAACTGTGCCTTTCTCTATCAACTCTCTACCGAGCATATACTCCAACTCATCCCTCAGAGCTGGTAGTTTTATGGGGGGCACACGGTACGGGATTGACTTAAAGGGTAGATGGTCCCCCACGTCAACATCATGCATAGCCTGAGTAGTGAGGCCTGGGTGTTCAGCAAATACAGTGGGGTATGAACCGAACAACTGAAGGATAGCATCAAACTGCGGCTCAGGCAAATGAGCTATAGCCTCGTCAGCCCTTAGGCTCGAGTTCCCCGCCCACTGATCCGCTGAAACATGTTGATCCCAGCTATCCTCCTCTGAAGCTTGACTGTCCCCCTTTCCTTCTCCACCACGGCCGCAACAAGCCAACACAGGGACAGTGAGAGGCTCAGAGGGGCGCCTCACATACTCTTTAATAAGGTTCACGTGACATAACTGGTTCTTTTTCCTCCTGTCTGGAGTGGCAACAAGGTAATCTAAGTCTGAAATTTTTTCTACAATTTTATAAGGTCCAGTGTACTTCGCAGAGAGGGGGTTGCCAACCAAAGGCAACAAAATTAATACCTCTTGTCCTACAGTGAACTTCCGGAGCCTCACTTTACGATCATACCTGTCCTTCATCAAAGCTTGTGATTCTGTCAAATTTCTACCTGCCATCTCCAGACTCTTAAGCATGCGCTCACGGCTTTCAAGCACATACTTTAACAATGGACAAGGCTGCACAGTTCCCTCCCAAATTTCTTTCAGCATGTTAAGAGGGCCCCTGACACGGTGTCCAAAAATTAGCTCGTTTGGACTAAATCCCAGGCTCTCACCAGGCACTTCCCGAGCAGCAAAACAGCACATAAGGCAATCCAAGATCCCAATCCCTACCGTTATCAGCACAATAACACCTGAGCATGCTTTTAAGTGTAGCATGCCACCGCTCAAGCACCCTTTGACTCTCAGGGTGATACGCTGACGATACTACTGCTCGTATCCCATGCTGTTGCATTGTTTGCTTGAATATGTTGGAGGTGAAATTAGATCCCTGATCAGACTGAATCTCCTCCGGGTACCCGTACCTGGAGAAGTACCACAACAAGTTACTGACTACCGTCTTAGCCATTCCATTTTTCATAGGGTATGCATCGGGGTATCTAGTGGCAACATCCATTATGGTTAACAAAAATTTATTTCCAGCCTTAGTGGGAGGGAGTGGACCAACCATGTCGACAATAATTTTACTAAAGGGTGGGCCAATCACAGGAATAGGGTGTAACGGAGCCTTGGGGATAACTTGGTTCGGTTTCCCAACACGTTGACAAATATCACATGAGTTTATCCACGACTGCACATGAGAATTCATCCCCGGCCACCAAAACAATTTCCCCAAAGCCGCCACCGTTTTTCTTACCCCTAGATGTCCTGCCAGTGGTGTGTCATGCGCCAACCTCAGTAGGCTATCCCTGCACTCCCGTGGCACCACCAACTGGTCCACTACTCCGGACCCCTTTTGCCAACTACGTTTAGGGTCTTGAAAACGCCTATAGAGGATGCCTTCTAAATAAAAAAAATCTCCCGGCTGTGCATCACCGTCCTCGTCGAGCTCCACAGCTCCATTAGCACACGTTTGGAGCTCAGGGTCCTCTAGTTGCAACCGACGTATATCTGAGGGTGCCAAGCGATCTAACTGCTCCCGGAACAATGCATGACCTTCCCCGATACTGGGCTGCTCCCTCTGTCTCTCTCTCGATGTACATAACGTTGCTGTCGTGGAGACTCGTCATGCCCAGCCTCGTCACTCTCGATGACAGGCCCAGGGGCTACTCCAGAATTAAGTAATGGTGCCAATACTGAATCACCCAGGAGAGCCGCCGAGTCAAAACTCTTAAAACCAACTCCAGCTTTAGCCTCCTCCTGTTGATCGTCCCCCCCTGGTCTGAAGACGGAGGACTAGGCTGTGACACTTTAGCTGCCCGAGCTCGGGTGACAACACACGCCATGGGTTGTGTCTGGCACCGCTCGACCCACTCTTGCTCTTCCCTACTCACGTCGGCCGGCCTCTCGGCAACGACTAAGGGTAGAACCTCAGAAGCGGCCATTGCAAAGTCGTTGCCGAGAAGAAGGTAGACGCCCTCCACTGGCAGTTTCTCCACAATCCCGACATCCAATTCACGTGCCACACCATCCACCTCCAACTCCAACCGCACCAGCGGGTATGACCGAGTTGCATTAATACCCTGCACCACTACCACCCGAGCTGCGTTTATAGGGTAGCCAGTCAAGTTATTCATCAGAGTCTGGGAAGCACCTGTATCACGCAAGACCTCTACTCCATGCTTGTGCCCCGCCCACATCACGCAACCCCGCCCTCTATGGTCGCAAAAAGCATCCTGAGCAGGGTTCGAGCCTCCCAGGTGCTTCTGCATTGGCTGTGCCTCAGCCTCTGACGAACTGCCCCGGGCAAACTCAGAAGACTTCGGAGACACACCAATGTTGCAGGCCAAAGACACAGCTGCTGTAGGTGGTTTGCTAGGACAGACTCTTGCAAAGTGCCCCTTTTTATGACAATGATAACACTCCAACTCCCCTTTGGGCTTCCCTTGGTACTGGGAAGGGCCCGGCCCCTTCTTAAATGGGACGGTGCTAGTCTTGTGGTCAGTCTTGGTATCATGGCTCTTGTACTTATTTGCATAATGTATATCACTAACTCGGGGGGGGTGGGGCGTCACGCCCCTTGTTACCTGCCTCACTACGCTGGGCAGACCCGCACCCACGAATTAGTGATAGCCGGAGGTCAGCCATCTCAGCTGCCTCCTGTAGAGTTTTTGGGTTCTTTTCTTTAATAGTTAAAGTCATTTCTGCCCCAGTACACTTATAAAACTGCTCGAGCAGAAACAGCTCGGTCAACTGTTCGGCCGTCTCAGCTTTCTCAGAACGTGTCCAGTTTGTAAGTGCATCTTTTAAGTCCCGGGCATGTTCAAGAAAGGTCGCCTCCCTAGTCTTTGTAACACCCCGAAACTTCAATCGATATGTTTCTGGTTGCAACTCGTATGCCCGTAGGACAGCTCTCTTCAATTCTGGGTAGTCCATGCAAGACTCTAAAGGCAGTGCATCATAAGCCTTCAGACCCTTACCCGTAAGTCTTGAGGAGACTAGAGCTGCCCACTTCTCTTCAGGCCAATTATGCTCCCTACACTTCTTCTCAAAACGATTAAAAAATTCTGTGACTTCAGTTTCACTAAATACCGGCACCAATTTGACTAAGTGGGACAAGGACTGTTCTCTTACTTGGCCCTCACGGCCCATCCGAATCCCTGTCGACTCTGCACGAGTCTTATCTAAATCTAATTGAGCACAATATTTCTCTGAGTCGTACCTAAGCTCAGCCTCATGCCTCCTGGTCTCAATCTCCTGCCTCCTCGTCTCATCCTCCTGCCTCCTGGTCTCATTCTCCTGCTTCCTAGCCTCAATCTCAATCTCATGCCTCCTAGTCTCATTCTCCTGCTTCCTAACCTCAGCCTCAATCTTAGCAAGCTCAAGTTTAAATACCATATCTGGAGACAGGCAGGAAGAGGGAGCTGCCACTACTGAAGGAGGGGGGGCAAAAACTGGGGAACCACCATGTGCACCACCCGAGGGCACTCCAATCTGCCAATTCTCATCCCTCTGTGGGAGAGTGCTAACCTCCGGTAACTGAGTGGACGGCACTGTGGGAGTCGAGTGAGGGGATCTGGGGAGGAACCACCCCAAACGCCCTCTCCTCCGAAACCCCATGTCGCCCACGCAACACCCAGGAAATCAGCTCCCCCTTGGACATCCCTACTACATTGGAAATGCCCAAAACCTTGGCTATCAGGTGCAAGCCATAAACATCCACCCCAGTCAGCCTCTCCTCCGTCACGTGGTACCGCTTACTCACAAAAACTCTAGCATCCTCCTCACTGGTTACTAACGGCACACCTTCAAATGGCATCTCTCGCTCCTCGTCAGTGCTAGGGCACGACATACTGAAGTCCACAAAAAAATTCTCGAGACAAAAGTGTTAAACTTCCTATGCAAGCACTAATTACTAAATTAACTGGAGTCTCTTAAATGCTCTACTAATTGCCATACAAAAAAATATTCTTCAATATGCACGCTAAAATTCAAACAAACAAATGTTGTACAACTCTGCAAAAATTTATACTGTTCACAAAATCCTAAGCAAGGTCGCCATTTGTTACGACCTGGCACTCAGGTACACCAGGGCTCCCAATCAGGACTAGAGTACGGCTCGCTGCCACAACGGAAACACACGATCCCAAACCCTGAGTACTGCCAGCCGAACAAAAAACACCAATACCCTCCAGAGTTCGATCTGCTATAACGGGGTATATCAGAACTCGGTACTAGTGTTCAACAACAGACTAATAAAGATATAGGAATTATCTAGTCTGGTCAACAATCAAACAAAGATGTAAGAAACAACAACACCAAAGAATAGTGTTGGCCGAAGCCGAAGTAATCCACCCTTGACTAAGAACTTAAGAGGTCCTCCACCCTCTACTTCGGATCGGCACTATTACGTTACGTTAATCAATAGTCCTTGAGCATCGAGCAAGGAATCTTCTGAAAAAGTTAGATGCTTCTCGGATGCTCGTAAGAAGTACGTATCGGATTTTGAACAGCTATTCACATAAGCAACACACTGACAATTACATAGCATTAAAGGTTTAAATTGACATAAGAAGAATTATAAGAATATGCAATAGTAAATGGCAAACATTAAAAAGAAGTACTCCGCCAATGCACCGGCAATAGCCTACTCGGATTGTGCTCGTGGGCCACTAATCACTAAAGTAGCTAAGCGTGCAACACATGAAATCAATAGTGCTTAAACAATAGTATGCATAAGGAAAGCTTCAATACTATTCTGTATCTGCTGATCGAGCAAAGTCTAGCTGGGATGTAGTAGGCTAGGAAACAATGGCTGAGCAAGCGGCTCGTAGCCTAGCGAGGTCCTTAAGGCTGTGCGGCCAAATTACGTTAATTGACGGGATGCTCTCTTGAGAGATCCAGATCGCTAGTATCTGGTTCTCTCCTGGCGATTCTCTCAAAGTCAAAGCAACCGAGATAGCACAGTGTTGGGTGACAGAGGCAAAAGCCCTCACTCGCAACACAGTGCTAAACTCACAAGGTACACAGTCAGAAAGACCACCTAGGCATCCCACGTCTCCGTTGCGATTGTACAGGTTCAACAAAACCTAGTACACATCGGGAATCACAACACCAGTAGCCTTATCCCAGTCTAGCATTACCTAGACCAGCAGAAAACAGGATCAATAATAATAATACACAGGGAAATGCATATACGAGTGCAACAAACATTAATCAATCCTAGTCTAAATTATCCCTTCCAAAATAGGCTATCTACTAGGCATATATCTCGTGAGAACTCAAGCGATAATACGTTGGCTGACTAACTCTGCACCAACGGGATCATTTAAGTTAAAAAAGGGTATTTGAAAAGAGGAGATAGAATGTACGGTAGTAGAGAAAGTTCACATCAGTCAGAAGAATATATATAGTAGCAAGGGAAATGAGAAGTCGCTCTGCCTAATGAGTTCTGAAGAAAATGTGGCGAGACTTCCCTTTTTATACTCGGCCCTCTAGTGAGCATATCGTAAACACTAAGGACCGCCCACTGACAATCATTACGTAACTTATCTCTCTCAATTTGTGATAGACAAAGGCTTTCCCACGCACTGAGGGGGAGGAGGGGAGTGCTAGTGAGTTAGGCCCACCTCCCGCATGGCGCACTCACTGACCCCCGTTACGTAATCTCTCTCTCTCCTCTCATCATTACAAATAAGTTTCACACACAATACTTATAACTAATGATATAAAATAGAACTCGTTGACTCAGATGAAAACAAATACATATTCATAATACTTATAGTACAACGGCTCACATGAACTAAGTTAGAAAACTCTACATAGACTCCAGCCAAAGTTCCTGCCCTGACGATCCTAGCGAGAGTGGGGCATGACTGGGCGTTCTGGACAGCATGCTCACACTCGACATGCGTCACAATACAACAACAAATAATTATAATAATAATAATGAGTAATCGTATGTGGCGTCAAGGACACCATTTGAATCCAAAGATATATACTGTATTAGTATATATAGCTGAAATGCTATCCTAATATACTTGTGTTCATTAAATACAGTACTGTACTGTACATAGACATTACAACATTTCTGACACAATGCTCGTCTTTGATGTTTGTCTATATAATATATCACTTTTATGAACAACTCACAATACATACTTTAGTACTGTATATACATTCATAATTGTAACGGTACTTATTTAATTCAGTAAGGTTACAGGTGGCTGAAGCATCCCAATCAATGTTATAAACAATTTTTGTTTTTCATTTTGATAATTTATATTTATATATTGTATTCATGACCAGTTAAATGCAACATTATAATTTGTTTCAATATTTCACAGATATAAGAACATAAAAGACTCCAACAGACTGACAGGAAGAGGTGCTAATCACTGGCAGTACTTTGAGGTGATGGATGAGCTGATGGCTGGTGACCCAGCCATTGAGACTGAAGCTGTGGAGAGCAGTCTAGTTCTTGGTATGTATTGGTATTATACCTTACTGTACTTGTTCACTCCTTTGCAAATTTTATATGATGTTTGGCATCTTACCCCTAGGAGCTACTTTACTTCATGTATATATATAGTATACTGAACTTAATGTATGACACCTTGCCTCCAGTTACCCAGACATGCACCCACTGCCCACTCCTCAGTGCTACTTCCACTATGTGGATTAAGACGATTGTCACCATTGTGGAGTCAGCAATGTAAACTAGACTGCAGGTCCTGGACCGAGTCATCACTGAATAAGTGTTCATGGCCTCTAACCCCCCACTGCATTAGCAGATATCAGGGGTAAAGTAGACCGTTTATCACATTTACATTGTGAATCTTTGCACCTGGTCAGCATTAGCAGCTGATTACACTAGTTACAGAGAGCACAACAACAGCCACTCCAACAGTGTATGATTTTCACACGCTGGTTACCTCGTTTAGGCACTATATGTTTGTAACTTGTTTGCTAAATAAAATATTCAGTTTAAATCATTTCAATTTGTTACATTATATTCATTAACTTTGAATTACAATAACACCTTATTTTAGGTACTGGAGGTCTACCTGTAATGTGCCGTCCTACTGCCGCATCACCTCATGAGGGTCAACCTTCATGCAGTTCTGCTCGGCTACCAACAACTGCAGCAAGAACGCAGGTTCCACTCGGAAGCCCATCACCTGCAGCTTCACAAGCCACCACCTCTACAGGCCTACCTCCTCCTTTGCCCAGCCATCAGCGTCCCAGTAAACGGAAACGATCAGAGCATGAGGAGGCCGAATTAAGAACAACTCTCTCTGAAAGAACTGTCGCCATGGAGCGCGTAATTGCAGCCACAGAAACCCGCAATAATATATTGGACCGCTGCATGACTCAGATGCTTGAACAACATCAAGAAGTTTTGCAGATGCAGCGTGAGCAAAACATCAGACAACAAGAAATGCAAGAGTGACATCATCATGAACGTCAGCTACAGCTGCAACAAGAGCATTTGAGAGAAACCCGATTGTTACAAGAACATGTCCAAAGGAGCCAGAGGGACCAACAAGACCAGCAGAGAGAGTTGCAACGGCAAATGATACAGCTACTTCAACAGCTTGTTCACCCAAAAAATCAGCCCTCCTCTTAATAATCATGTTCTACTTTTGGACATCTGGGCTGTGATGGCATGTGAAGTGAATGGCGTGTATTGTTGCGTATGTCATCCAGGGCTGGCAGTAGGCGTGTATCTGATTATCGAGGCAGTTTTTCCGAGTTTTATTGTCTACACATTTTGGCTGAGTAGTGAGTATACAGTATACTTAAATGACATGATCTCTTTTCTCTTTATATTCAGTTAGGATGTTTATATTTAGTGTGATCTTACATGCATTTTTGTCTACTTCATCAAATATAGAATAGTATTATTTTGTATCTCTGATGAAATAGATATTGTATTGCTATGTGTACTATTTTGTCAGGATGTTTTGGTTATTATCAATTGCTCATCTACAGGTCTAACGCCTTTTGTAATATTTTATGGATATGCAATGGCATTGTCAAGTTATTAACACCTTACGAGCGGCCTAGGCGGATTATTTATATGTACCGCCCAGCGGGGTGTTTTTACCCAAAATAGGGCTGTTTACGTGATCATTTTCATGCCTAAATAAGACCCAGAGCGTAAAACAAGTATCTATCCCTGAAAGGGCATAAACAGAGCTTTCCAATGACACTATAACGATCCTTTTATGATGGCTAGTTTTCTTGCAACAACCGTGCAACGCGAGTGCAAAAAGCATGTAATTCGGCACTTTCCCCATACAATTCCGTATATAGCGAGTGAGAGAGGGAGGGAGGAGGTGGGATTCGTGTCAGTAGGTTCGCCGCGGTGGTCTGGAGCAGTCATACGCTCGCTACTCTCCTGCCACCACTTGTCTCTCTCTCTCAGCAACATTATGTGCTGAAATTGCCACACGACCTATGTCGAGCGCCGCCAGATAGTCCAGATTTATTATACTCGACTTATGTTGCGCCCCGACAGTTATGGGTTAAGTTTTAGGCCAGGTAGGTACAGATACCGCAGTGGTCAAACACAGTAGCCTACAGTAGTATATATATGAACACAGTATAATTATCATCCTGGGTGAATTATGTGTTGCAGGTACAGTAGTTCTGTTATTTAATAATCGAGCCTGTATCTTCACTGGTCTGTGTGTGCACATAGCTATACTGTACTGCAGTTACCCCAGGTCAAAGACTTCCTGGCATGACAGTACACCTTTATAAAAAGCACTGTTATAAAATCAACAGTCTCATAAATATTTATTTTTGCCTTTAACCCATTGAGCCCCATCCGCAAAGTAGCCTAATGTAGTACCCCGCACCAAATTGTAGTTTCTTTATTCATACAGAATTTAGTACAATTTACCAGAACGTCCCAAACTGACTAATTCATTGAACATGACGATAGTGCATCGTTTTATGTGCGATTAGTTTGATTGGGAACCATATTAACTTGCTCATGTAATGGATTCTATCTATTGCCGGCCGCCTTACTCCCCTTACGAGGGTGGCCATACACAGAATGCCCCCAAGCGGACCCATTCCCTCTGAAAGGGACAACCCGAGCCAGTTTAGTGAAGGAATTACAGGATTGACCACTCAATTTAGGATCCGTCCGACTCCGAGGCCCTCTGTGTATCTTGTTAGCACTATTTTTCTACAGTGGTGTTCGGCTAATCCATCCACTAACCTGCCTTACCCTTAGGTAAGCCGTACGGATTTGTATCAGGTTTACTCCGCTAGACAGGTTGCCAACCAAGGCTGATGAGTCCCATCCACCCGGATTTGTATAAGGTTGTCTCCCCTAGATGAGTTGCCTACCAAGGCTAACGAGTCCCATCCACCCGTTATGTAATGGATTGTGTTCTTTTATTTCAAATTTTATCAACAAATGTTATCAACTGTGCTGGTAGATAGATATATTATTAGGAAAATCAGAGTTTTAAGAAGGAGTAAACTAGTGCATTGGGTATATTTTGGAAAAGTAAATAGTGGGGTGAAACTAATGCTATGGTTTATACAAGGTAACCTAAGGCTTATAATATATTTATAAATGTGTTTCTATTTACATGTTAAGGAAAATTTATAGCCATATACATTATTTTTAATAGGTTTTTAATAAAGTATTTCTTATACAATATGGTGCTGCATTATTTCCAAATATATTTCTGTATACATATACATTTGTGAATTAATAGTAGTATTCTACACCTATTTGAATCCATATCGAATGTATGAGACTGTACCATGCCTTATGATAACCAAGATGCTTCAGAACTTGGCTTTAAAGTGAACACTTTCAATGAACAAAACCTTATTAATCGTAATCATTACATAGCCCTAGGGTGAGGGCTGGTCCAATCCAGAGTGAGGTTTGGCATCCTCTACCCAACGTTAGCTGTATCTGCCCGTTACTTTCCTTGTACAGTACTACTTTTCTTATATTAGTCCCAGAGCTGACAGACATTTATGTGTTTTAGCACTAAAAGGTCTGATGGTTGATTTTTGTAGGAAAACGTAGTTTATGGAAATGAACGTTTGACAAAATTGTGTTGGGCCGTTTTCTCACAATAAGCTCCTAAAATGGAGTATCGCATGTAGTCACCGTCGATTTTTGCGAGACTTTCTTGAATAATAATCATACACATGACTAGGCTAGGTAACAGCCATAAAATCTCTCAATATTAAGTTACGAGCATAAATGAGGTGTTAAACTGACCTTAGGATCAACAACAAGAAACACATAGCCTTGAATAATGTATTTATGATTATTATGTTTACATTCAATAATTCAGAATAATGGTTCATATAGCAGCCTAGATTTAATAGTTTTGTAAATGGTTCAAATTACAGCTTGGCTATAGTAGTTTATTACCAATGAAAGTTCATTTAAAAACATTTAAACTCTCTGAAAATAAGTAAAATACAGTACAGGTAATGAAATACAGGCTCTGTCTGGAGTCAGCCACTCCCAGCTGTGGGGTATGTGCCTGAGTACATACATACATATCAGTATGTCAATAAATTAAACAGCTCAGTAAATCACTACAAATGTACAGCTGGCTCAATATCCATAATTACATTGGAACAGTATTGTACATTCATAGTGAAGTTATCAAAAGAAGCACATATGGACTTTTTTGGTTACATGTGAATGGTTAGATAGACATCCTAATGCCGGTATCACACGAGAGCTTTTATGGTCAACATTCGATGATCAACATTTTTCTGGCAAAATTTCTGGAATATTTTGCACTGGTATCGGAAACTAGACTGCTGGTAGATGAATTTAGGTAACAGATAAATATTTAATGTTTACCTTACGAGCTGCCAGACCAGTGTTAGGGATAAATGTTGAGTGAAAAAGTGCTTATGTAATACTGGTTTTAGGGAAATAGAACCGAGTAGAGAGGGTGCGTAGGGATTGACTGTACATCACCGGTGGCGAGATATCAAGAAATAGTTTAGGCCGATTGTACATGTGACCAGGATAAGTGAGAAGGGTAAGTGGAAGTACACCGAAGAACACTGAGATGAGGCCTTGACAAAGGAGTGGCTAGTGACAATCGATAAAGTCATGATATTTAGGGCAGCTTGATGTGTCTCTTATTAGAAAAGCGTATTAACACGGCTGAATATGCACCCATTCTTTTATCTAAAAACCATTGGAATCGGCATTCGAAGAAGAACAATCTGACAATTTACGAGAGTATTTGATGGGATAACTTTTGTATGACCATTAAATTTTGTTTAGTAGTTTTCATTAATTTGACAAAAAAACAAAAAACAAAAAAAAACACACCCTTTGTAGAAAAGGAGCAATCACTTAAGTCTAAAGAAAATGCTGATTAAAATGGTTGAGAAACAGCAAAGCAGTAGTGATTTTTGTAAAATTCAGATAAAGAGTATCACATCAAATACTCTTTAAAATAGTCAGATTATTCTGGTTCAAATGTTGATTACATTGGTTTTTGGATGTTAAACATTAGTGCATAATTCAATCAAGTTATAAGTTTTGTTTTATACAAGTGTTTTGTCAATGGCAATGCAAAAAAAGTGATTTGTCAGCGGCAATACAAAACAAAGTTTTTTGACAGCGGCAATGCTCCCCTTAGTAGATACTGTACCCTACATTATCCTAATTATGCAAGTGAATGTGCTATCTGATCTCGCTTACGTTGGGCTGCTTGTGCAGGTTGCAAAGCCTCAGGATCTGGCATTGGGGGCATTTCTTCTATATCCTGGTATTCAAAATCTTGGTCATCAAGCCGTTCTTTCAAAAGGATGTAATTGTGTATAATACAAGCAGCTGATACAACTAGCGGTATTTTGTCTATTGAGGTCATGTTCAAATACTTTAGTCTCTGAAATTTACCTTTGAGGAGACCAAAGGCTCTCTCAATGACAGCACGAGCAGATGAGTGACGAGCATTGAATGTTTTTTGCACATCAGTCAGATGACCATTGTCTCTATATGGAACTAACATGTATGTTTCCAGAGTGTACGCAGAGTCTCCTAAAAGATGGAAATTTTCGGGGAAGTATCCATTTTGTAGGGCAGTGTACAAAGGGGACTTCTTAAACACTCGCTGATCATGAAGAGAACCTGGCCTTCCAACATTGATATCGAGAAATCTAAGATTGCTGTCACAAACAGCCTGGAGCTGGATGCTTGGATAGCCTTTCCTACATACATATGACTCCCTAAAATCTTTTGGACCAGGAATTTCTATTAATGTGCCATCTACTGCTCCTATGATACCCATAATGCCAGATTTGTCGGGGAAGTCATCTGCTAAAGCCTGAAATTGGTTGGGTTGAGGAAAAGATAGTATGTTATCCTGAACTAATTTCAGACCGTTACACACTTCCATGACAACATCGTGAAGGGATGACTTGCTTAGTCCAAAGCGATCACTAACGCTTCTGAAGGTTTCTAGGTTTCCCAGCATCCACAGGGTTGCCAAAATCTTCTTCTCGATGGTTATCACTCTGTCAAGAAGATAGGGGCTCAGCATGTGGCACAGATCCTGTAAGAAAAGATTTGACCTTAATGGAGGTGCTCTTTGATCTTCTGCAAATTTACTGAGTTGAGCAACTGAACACAGTAGTGCCCTTCAGAAAAGGAAGAAACTAAACAATAATAATAATAATATATGATGTAATAATAATAATAATAATAATAATGAATATATGACTTTGTTGGATTGACATAAATAAGGGGTCAAAATTAGTAACTTGGGGATGGTGGCATCTGACAATATTTAGATAGACACACATCTAGGCCAGTATGTGTGGCGAATGAGCAGAGCGAGTTGTTTGATGGGTTAAAGCAAGGGTGTGTGATGTCCCCATGGCTGTTCAATATATATCTATATGGATGGAGTCATGAAAGAAATACCCAGTACAAGGAAGAGCAGTGGATGTTGGTGTACCTCTGATAAAGGAAGAAAAAGAGTGGAGGTTGCCCGTACTGCTGTTTGCTGATGAGCGATAGTGAATGGGAGTTGTTGTTGTTGTTGTTCCCCAAGCTGCCTGGCCGAACAGCCCCAAGGCCCCGAGCAAGGTCAAGGCCATAACCGAGCGCCCCCACAGAACCCTCCCCGCCGACCACAATAAAGCCTGGGTGACCGAAGCCACTCATGGTGGGGAGCTGAGGGTGCAGAAACGCCTAGGAAACCAAAGCCCCATACAGGGCCGTGCCCCTCAGCAATTATGAAGAGAAAGTTGAGGAGCAAAGGAAAAATGTGACGCTTTGGCTTCCAATCTTGGTAGATTGGGAGGTCAATCCACGGAAGAGACGCCGTCACTTGAGATCTAGAAAATATATAAGTAAAAGGAACAGTCAGAGTAAGCTATGGGTATGGCAGAGATCGCTCAGTTCTCACTCTGATAGGGCAGCCCATCACCACAGTGAATGAGAGTTGTAGGGGGCTGGTAAATATGTTTAGAACAGTGTGTGAAAACGGAATCTGAAGGTAAATGCGAGGAAGAGCAAGTGTGAGGTGAGGTTGAACGGTCAGGTTATCGAGAATGTCAGCTTATTAACACTAGATTAGCGGGCTAGCGGTTTATTTATATGTACCGCCCAGCGGGGTGTTTTTAGCCAAAATAGGGCTGTTTATGTGATCATTTTCATGCCTAAATAAGACCCAGAGCGTAAAACAAGTATCTATCCCTGAAAGGGCATAAACAGAGCTTTCCAATGACACCATAACGATCCTTTTATGACGGCTAGTTTTCTTGCAACAACCGCGCAACGCGAGTGCAAAAAGCATGTAATTCGGTACTTTCCCCATTAAATTCAGTATGTAGCGAGTGAGAGAGGGAGGGAGGAGGTGGGATTCGTGTCAGTAGGTTCGCCGCGGTGGTCTGGAGCAGTCAGACGCTCGCTACTCTCCTGCCACCACTTGTCTCTCTCTCTCAGCAACATTACGTGCTGAAATTGCCACACGACCTATGTCGCGCGCCGCCAGATAGTACAGATTTATTATACTCGACTTATGTTGCTCGCCGATAGTTAGGGGTTAAAGTATTTGGGCAGTGTGTTGAGTAAAGATGGGAGTATGGATGAAGAAGTGCGGGAGAGGGTGCAACAGGGGAAGAGGGTTGTAGGAACGCTGAAATCAGTAACAAGAAATAGGGTGGTCAGCATGGAAGTAAAGAAGTCCTTGTGTGGCAGTGTGGTAATCCCAACATTGATTTACGGGAGCGAAGCAAGGATGTTGGTGAAGAGAATCAAACCAAGAGTGAGAGGGTGAAAATGAGTTACTTGAGAAGTGCATACGGAGTTACATGCAGGGATAGATAGACGAATGAGGAAGTACGAGAGAGGTGTGGTGTGGATGTAGATGTGCTGGAAAGTGTGAAAAGTAATACGGTACCGTACCTTGAGAAGGTTCGGCCATGATGTGGAACGTATGGGAAGCGAGAGAATGACTAAGAGAGTGTACAAGAGTAAGGTGGAAGGACAGAGGGGGCGAGGTAGACCGAGTGAGAGGTGGAAGGATGAAGTATATGAGTGAAGGCGGTGCTGGATGGAAGGATGGGCGTCGACTGACTGGGGACAGAAGTGCATGGGGCCGTTTCGTTCGTGGCCACCCCTTCGGGGATCACGGCGTCCGGCAATAGATGGATAGACATCTTGGCCAAATTTTATTAATTGAACAATGCAAAGTGATTCGCAAATAATTAAATTAAAGTTAGGTTAGGCTACGGCAAGTGATTATTGAGATAAATTAAGGTCACACATCAAAAGAATCATAGGTTACTAAACATTCTTACAAAATTATTATAATTAAATTAAGAAACTTAATTTAAAGATCAAATAATTGTAGGGAAAAGGCTCGCACATTCGTGCTCACGACCATTACGCTTGCGTCTAATTTGCTCACATTTGGGTCCTCATCCCCCAAGGACTTATTGTCATCATCATATACATTCCCAACATGGAGTAAATAACAGCTGGCCATAGGATAATTCAGGAAAAAGCGGTCAAATTAGACGCTTATAACGGTCGTGACCGCAAGTCGCTGCGGCGAGCGCCATCGCCTTATCCAAATAATAATCTTTGATAATTTCATTCTTTGGCACAGGCATAGGGCTAAGCTGTAGGCCTATGCATAATGTTGGTTGGTTGAATTTTCGAAGAGGACAATTATGAAATTATTTTTAATTGTTCTGTATGCTCTACAGTATTTTACATACAGTACACGTAGGTCCTACGGTACTTTAACGTGCGATAGGTCTTTATATGCTTGCGGAAATTCTGAATAAATGAAATTCCCAATCACCTCGCCCCCTCCTAACAAGAGTGCTACTAGGATAGGTTAGGTAAAGGTTGTTAGGTTAGGCTAATGTCTTTTCAAAGTTGACTGTAGGCCTATGTCAAATAAAATGCCGTAAACAAATAACTAGGGCCTAGTAACAAGCCTGTCCACGGTCTCTTAAATTTTTACCGAAAATTTCAATAAGCCCTGGTGGGGTGAGATGAATTCTGTATCCCAAGGCTAACTGTTATTGTCATATATAGCCTAGCTTATTCTTGTCATTTTATTGTCTTTAACCCCACATTTGCCTTGATCTTCATAGCCCTCCCCAGTCCCCATTAGTGAGGGCTGTTTTTAAATAGGCCTAGTTGGAAAATGGGTAAATAGGCTACTAATTTCTGCTCCAAATCTTTATAATACAACACTAGGCTATATCTGAAGGACAAAAACACACACAACCAAAAATAGGGTACCGGTGCTTACTAAAATCGATGTTGGAGCTAAAAGTCAGGTTTAGGCTACTATATTTTCCACAATACATAGGCTTTACCGGTGTATAGGCCCTATATATATATATACAGTATACAGGGTGTTTCATAAATACCTTTCATAAATTTCAGAATGAATAGACCTAGCAATAATAAATATACTGTACTATGTGACGGTTTTGGAAATTTCTCATATTTACCGGGATATTACACATTTTAGTTTAAATAGGAAAGTCTAGGGGATGAACACAATCAGTAGATTACCATCACCTCACAACAGCATCACAGCAGAAAATCCACATGCAACAACAACGAGGGGACATCAGGAACGCTTTTCAATTAATGTTTGGGCCGGTATTCTTGGTGACCATCTAATTGGACCTTTTATGTTACCACAACGACTTACAGGCAATGTGTAGGCCTACACCAGATTTCTTCAGGATGACTTACCCATACTACTTGAAGATGTGCCTCTCAGAACACGTAGACAAATGTGGTTCATGCAGGATGGGGGCCTCCAGCTCACTTTGCACGAGGTACAAGGGATTTCCTTAATGTTATGTACCCTGATAAGTGGATAGGCCGTGGTGGTCCCATCGCCTGGCCACCTAGATCACCGGACCTAACTCCACTTGACTTTTATCTTTGGGGACACTTGAAGAGCAGGGTGTATGCTACACAAATCAACACCCGTCAGCAACTGTGGCAACGAGTTCAAGAGGCACGCAGAGAAGTAAGAAACACACCAGGGATATTTGAAAGAGTGCGACAGTCTCTTATGCGCCGAGCCCAAGCCTGTATCAACGAGGGTGGGAGAAACTTCGAGCAACTATTGTAAATACTGTAAAATACATTGATGTTCAAACATTTATGACAAAATAAAGTAATTGAGGTGATGGTAATCTACTGATCGTTTTCATCCCCTAGACTTTCCTATTTAGCCTAAACTAAAATTTGTAATATCCCGGTAAATATGAGAAATTTCCAAAACCGTCACATAGTAAAGTATATTTATTATTGCTAGGTCTATTCATTCTGAAATTTATGAAAGGTATTTATGAAACACCCTGTATAGCCTAGGCCTATATATATATATATATATCTTGTGAAGGCTGGGCTAGGCCTATTTTATATGTACATAATAAACTTGTCATTGACCAGTAATTTGTAAAACATTACAGTAGCCTACAGTACTTACTTAGGCCTAGCCTATAGAACATAATAGAAGTTAGGCCTAGCCTAGACTTCATAAATCTTTCAGTTTAGGCTATATTATCCTAGGCCTAGCCTATCTGTGCCTATCTGTATTTTGTGTTGGGATTAGGATATTCCCCTGTTACGATTTAACATATTCCTATTCAGGCTATCCAATCATCATTGCATCCATTGAACTAGGCTAGGCTATGCAAAGTTGCTTTCAAATTAATTTGGGTTGGCCTAGACCTAACCTACGTAGGTTAGGTAGGCCTAATGAATTATGACCATAATGTTGATAAGGTTGACCGTTGATAGGATAGTTAGATTACAAAAAAACATTAAAGTAGGCATAGGCTAGCCTAGCCTAGGCCTAAACATTTAAAATATCACATCTAATGCAGAAATGGAAAACACAACTAGGGTTTGATGTCAAAATCAGTAGCCTAGCCTAGTTTTGAAAAAAATAAATGAGAATAGTTTTGACACAGCAGTGGCGCACCACGACTGCGAGGCTGGGGCCTTTGGATATATCAAGTAACTAAAGTAAGTATGCTAAACATAGGCCTAATTATAAATGACTAACCTCAACTGTGGTCCTTTGCATGCGGAAGTGAGACTTGAATACTAGATCCGAGTACGCTGGGACGATGAGTTCCACATAATTGGGAATGGTGACAGGTCGAGGTCGCTCTCTCACCGCTACAGCTTCCACGTACTCGTCAAGGGCCTCGTCTCTTGCAATGACTGCTTCGACGGCATCCAGTAGTCCTCTATCGTCAAGCTCTGCGACACAGACAATTCCTGCAGCCAGGGGGAGGTCTGCCATATCCTCTTGTTTGTTGTAGGCTTGTTTGGATAGGCTGGATAGCATCCGTGTAGATCTGTTGGACCTTGGTAGCGTAATAGATTTGGCGCCTTTTGTCAATTTTCATGGACGGATGGTTCTTAGCTAGGCCTATCACATTTAAAGTTATTATATTACTAATACTATAGATTGCGTATTGTGTTTCCCCTTCTTGAATACAATTTATGTAAATATTAAACACACTACAAAAAATAGGCGAAAAATAAAGCAATTCTTGTTGCGATATCAGTTTGTTATTGTTTACAAAGCTCTGGCAGACCGATCGGCGATCTGTGTCGTTCGGTAGTGAAATCGAAACGCCGTTCGGTCAAGCGCTATCAGACGAATCGGCGATAGGTCTACCGAACGCGCTTCAGGTAGTAGAAGTTTCAAATATCCCCATTTGACAGCGGTTAACCCTTTCACGCATTTATGACGCAGAGGTTGCCATATTAGCAATAAGAAATAGAGTTCTCTCACTCTTATAATTACCGCTCCAAAAATTAGTTTTCTGCCCACAGCTAACTCAAAGACAACTGCAGAGGTTGCAGTAACTAAACTAAAGGTTTCTAAATACCCCTGATGGTAACAAAGGCTATAAAATATCCCCAATAAGCTCAAAATCGCGTCATATGTCGGAGAGGGTTAATATCTCCATGCTTATGCGGGATAATAAAGTTATCCGCGCAACCCACCCGCTCTTTAAAAACACAAGAATTATCAACTGGAAGATAATGAAGGTTGAGCTAGAGAAAGAAAAAAATTGAGCGTACTCTGGTTTCATGTACCAACAGCTACAATCTAAACATAAATATTGCAGGAAGGCAATGCAGATGTACAAACAGAAAACATGAAGGTTGATTAGTGCAGATACGTATATAGGCTCAAAATAAGTAAACAAATTTGTTTAAGGAAATTATCACCTTCCAATTATACCTAAACAAATATATAAGTTCATCTTATTTTATTTTGTCTTTAAATATATTTGATCTATTTTGCTTTCCTGCAAATGTAACATTTAACATTTAATTTCATTAATATATTAGTATATCATGATAACATTTATTGCATGTTTTTTAAAGTTATTGTTTTAATGCCATAATTTTGCTTAGAATTTATTTTATAATTTAATTTTAGAATTTACTAATTATTTTTTTAATTAACCTTATTGAAAGGATACACTTGTCATAGTAAAAAATTAATTCAGTAATTAATTTTAACTCAACTTAATTGAATGCCTAGCAGATCTTAGAATGAAACTAATTAATTTTGTAATTAATGTTAATTATTTAACAAATTAATTTGTCTTTGAATTAAAAGTAGTGTGTTTATAATTTGTCAATAATAATTAATAATTCTTAACTATTTATTATTATTTTCTTTGCAGAACCCCAAAAGTTTCGTCATTCCATTATTGTGTTAGACATTTGTAGAAGTTTTATGGCATCTGAAAATAGATAGATAAGTAGCTAAATGGACATAATTGACATGGATATTACTGTATATAACTAAATATATATAATTGATATATATAGATATAGATGATATAATTGATATATATATAGATATAGATAGACATTAATTCCAATAATTATAAGTTTGATAATAAATACTATTATCATAATTACTAGTATTAGTATTATTCAGTGGATTAGGCCTACTGGGGAAACCACTAAACAAGAAAAAAAGCCACAAACGCTACCTCCATGGTAGTTTGGAAATGCGTTTACACTCTTCTCTCTCTCATAGATGAGATGGTTTATTAGTCTCTCACTAATTTGGACAAAGTTGTTACGTCAAGACAAAACTAAGCCACGAATAGGACAAGCAGATTAAGCTGGGTCACGCGACGGACTCAACCAGCTCACTTTTTACCTAAACTACTACTATTACCATGGACTTAACCTGTTCATTGTTACCTCAACTACTGTTACATGACTGGTGAAAAAAGTTATTTTCTTAAAAATTTATATTCCCCCTCCGGACACAGATTTTTACAGACCCAACAAATCTTCAACATGGACAGGTTCGTTAACTTTTTATATATATATATTTTAGTATTTTTATTTGTGGACAAATGTTTTTGAATACATTAACTGCTTTCTCCACTTTGGTAAAATTGCACTTGGATATTTATTGGCTTCATCAATTTTAAATGTGCAGAGTGAGTGACTCAGTTCATTGCAAAACCGCATAGAGTCCCTGCCTTAGTACTCAAACTGAACCCTGCGGCTTGCTCAAGGGGGCCTCTCAGTAGAGGTGGAGGTTAGGTAACGGCAAGGGTAGCAAAACGCTGGTTAGGTACAGGATAGGCTGCCCATCATGGGGAGACCATCAGTATCCATAGAAAGATCATAGAGGGATGACACCTGTCTTGGCTAGGTCTGATGGTTAGGTAGGAGCAATGAACTGGGCGCTCTCATGATGCCAGAATTGTGTTATTTATATATATTGTTTGCAATCAAAAACATTGTCCACTGCAGAAACACTTTCACTCTCGACGTCCGTCCGTCTTGGCCATAGTAACTGGTATCTCCCAACTTTGTGCAGTGAAGGCTAATCCTGTGATTGCGGAGAGACCCTTACTTGGTTTTGACATGGCGGGGTTTATCGACTTTTTCTCTTACTAAAACTTTTCCTTTCAAGCACTGGTTTTCTAAGCGTGAGATTTATCTTGCCTTTAGATCCCTCGGGGGTGCATTTACATAGCATCCGTCCCCGTGAAGGTGCGGCCATGAAACCACAAGAAATTCATTGCACAACCCAGAGATCTTTGATGGGGAAGTGGTTAGGATATTAAATGTATCTCCTACCTTTATATTAAAATATCTATCTGTTACATACTGTATATTATATTAACAGGTCGTTACTAAATAATAACTACAAATATATAATTATCTAATTACAGAAACGAGTCAGTAAAAATGCAGTGCGACTCTGAAGACTCGTACAGCGAATTCGATGACTCAGATAAGGATAAGGACTATGATGTACAAGCGGATACTAAGGGGCGTAAACGGGAGATCTCATCCTCAGAGGACTCCGTTGAGTTGGAGATTGGTTCGAAGAAGAAGCGTGGTGAGGCTTCGATGTTTGATCAAATCGGTAAAGGTAAATAATAAGTTTCGTGAATATATTTTAAAATGTCAAGGGACTACTTGGAAAATACAATATTATTGTCAAAAAATATTCAAAAAGTAATAAAACTTTTAAGAGAATGATAACTCAGTTAATTACGTGCTTACTTGCAGCATCGAAAACTGCTGCCGATCGTAGGCCGGGTAGCAAATCACCTCACCAGGACCTTCGAGACCACGGGCATCCCTGTCACCAGAGGAAGGCAGCTCATCTGCCGAGTCATATCAAGATGATGACTTAGATTGTAAGCGCCATTGATTCTCATAATTCATTGCAGTTTTTCCTTGATCATTTATATATTAATGTTAGTGATTGTTTAAATATATAATAATATATTTAATATTTAATAAATTATATAATATATAAATATAGATATATAATAATGATAACAATATGATAATTATAATAATAATACAAATAATAATATTAATAATAATAAAAATTATAATAATAATAATAACAAAAGTAAAAGTAAATTATTTAAATTTGATTTTCTATAGTTCACCTTTCCAAAATTGATGTCCAAAAAAACATTTCATTACTATTGCATCTCATGATAAGTATTTGGTCTTTGGATTAGCGAGCACTGGAGCCGATGAAGTTGTTTGGCCCGCAAAGATAAAAGAAACTATTATGAAAAAAGTACAATCAAGAGGAACTTCGGCAGAGAGGAGGAAGTTGTTAAATGAGGACCTGATAGAGATGAAGACAATGGAAGATGTTCACATTAAGTACGGAAAGATGATAGACAGAAAGCGTAAAGATTTGGCAGAAACCGAAGCTCGCTATGAAGAGATAAGAGGTTTTGAAAACCTATTGGCCGGCAGCCAAACAGGAGCTAAGAAAATCAAGGGGTAAAGGGAGAGGCAGGAACACAACCCGGGTAAGAAAACATGGAAAAGCCTCACAACCAAGCAAGAAATGCCCTAGCCTCTCTTGCGTTACGTCAGCCTCTAACCTCAACCGGCACATGGCACAGGTGCATAAAGACATAACACTAGAGGAGAGAGAAAGGTTGAAGAACATACAGAGAGACATGGTAACCCAAAGAGCGACTAAGGAAAATACTAAACAACAGGAGAAGAAAAAGTATGTCCCAACCAAATGCCCATATGAAAACTGTGAGCGGGTAATTAGTCGGGTGGACATACACCTAAGAAAAGTGCATAAACTGGCCATAACAGACCCAACATACAAGGCCTATCTTGCATCCCTTTCAAATCCCAATAAGCTGTTCGAACTATGTCTGGAGAGAAAATGCTTTCACTCAATGATTCCTTTGAGGAATTCCTCAATAGTTTTAAATTGCATTTAGGAGGGCAAGAATTCTCCAACCAGACAATTGACAAGAACCTTCACTTGGCCAGGGACGCCATTAAGGGTCAGATGACGATGGAGGGACAAGGACTGGCACATGTTAACCCTGATTGCAAACAATTTCTAAAGCCCTCCTCCCAAAGGGGTTCATCTCAATCAAGAAGGTTTCCTGCACGGCAAACTATTGTCGCATGATTGTAGATTCGCTCACCAAATGCGTAAAGTTCATGAGCAAGACCAAGATTGTGATCCCCACATCTGCTGAGCAAGTTTTGGAAAGGTGTAGTTCGGCAAGACATATATATACTTGAGAAGGGAGAAGCAGCGCAGAAAAGGATGGCATATGAGCAAAGACTCCTTCCAATTCGGATCATAAGCAAGATTTTGGACTTCAAGTATGCCAGGGAAATGGCCAGGGCAGCCCGTGCCACTCTCACAACATATGCGCGGCCAGTCCTAATCAGAGACTTCACCAACCTACGTGACCTTATAATCTTTCGCCTTGTGGTCCGCTGCCTCCGACGGTCGCAGGAGTTCTCGACATTCACCCTCGGCGAATACCATCGGCGGACCATAAAGCAGGTAGCTGACGGGACGAACATCTGTAGGATCGCCATCGCAAGGCATAAGACGCGCAAAGGGTTAGTAATAGACTGCTTGAGTGCCTGATGTGCGTAATTTGCTTTGAATAAGATTTCATATTTTTACATGGCAACATCAGGACACAGAGAGTAAAATACAATTGTCAATAATAATTGACATAGCTAATGGATTAAAACAGTAAATAGATAATTCAGCACACATATAATTATATGAGGACTTTAGTAATACCATGTCCGAAATTCCACCTCGGTTGTGACTATTTTTTTTTATCAGAAAATTGTACAGATTTATCTTGAAGAGGGGACTTGGTGGAATTCTTTGTATAGCTTCATGAAGGAATAGATATTATATACCTTCATAAAATTACCTCCAAGACCTCCCTTTAGATAAATTTGTATTGTTTTGGTAATGAAGAAGTGTCAGAGCTAAGGTGGCATTTAGAGAATTGCTTTACTAAGGACCTCATATTCCCTCTCATGAGGCATGCATTTGCCTAAGAAAAGTGAGCTCGGTTAAGTCCGATTTTGTTTTTCATAAGCTCACTTTGTTACCTAAACTGGCTCACTTAAGTCCGAAAAAATATTTACTGGCTCACTTAAGTCCGTAAATGGCTCACTCAAGTCCGAAAAAAAACCCCGTTCAGCTTACTTTGTTACCTAAGGGTAAATTCATGTCTCATGATAGGGAAACGTATATGTCTTGCATTTGGGCACTGGTACTTCCTTTTCATGTGTACTTTTCGATGTTGATTCCAAATCTGCCCTTACTTTTCCACTAGGATCAAAACTGAGCGAGAAAGAGGTGTTTTGAGTATTACAAAACTATTAATAATACTATGTCTCGATGAATTTTGGAGATATCGAAATTCTGATGGCAGATTTGGAATTAGCTTTGAAAAGTACATATGAAATGGAAGTACCAGTGCTCAAATGCAAGAAATATGTTTTTTTCCCTCTCATGAGGCATGAATTTGCCTAAGAAAAGTGAGCTAGGTTAACTCCGAAAAAAACTTTCAGCTCACTTTGTTACCTAAACTGGCTCACTCAAGTCCGAAAAAAACTTTCAGCTCACTGTGTTACCTAAAGGCAAATTCATGTCTCATGAGAGGGAAAAATATATTTCTTGCATTTGGGCACTGGTACACCCATTTCATGTGTACTTTTCAATGCTGATTCCAAATCTGCCATCAGAAGTTCGATATCTTCTAAATTCATCGATATATAGTATTAGTAGTAGTTTTGTAATACTCAACACACCTCTTTCTCGCTCAGTTTTGATCCTAGTGGAAAAGTGGGGGCAGATTTGGAATCAACATCGAAAAGTA
The DNA here is from genome assembly GCA_037953745.1 of Lithodes maja. Taxonomy (NCBI): domain Eukaryota; kingdom Metazoa; phylum Arthropoda; class Malacostraca; order Decapoda; family Lithodidae; genus Lithodes; species Lithodes maja. Next base: position 42,398 of record JBAKBP010001563.1, read on the forward strand.
CATATGAAATGGAAGTACCAGTGCCCAAATGCAAGAAATATGTTTTCTCTCATTATTATTTGTAGTTTTGTAATCTGTATTTGGCCTATATCTCGTTCAGTTCCGACCCTACTTCTAAATAATGAGCAGATTCGGAATCAGCATTGAAAATTACCAATGAAATGGAAGTACCAGCACCCAAATGCATAAAATAATGTTTCTATCCCTTTTGGGACAAAAGTGAGCGTGCTCACTTTGGGTAGTCTGGATAAACGGGCTTCGGTCTCAACTTTTTCCCTATTACATAGTAACCGGTCTCAACTGAGCCGGTAATTTTTTCCCTATAAAGGTTAGATGAGCCAGTTTCCACAAATGTCTATAGTATGCATGGTATTGAATACATGAGAGAAACTGATTGACTGATCTGGCCATTCTCTCCTCAGCCTGAATCTTAGCCATCTCAAGCTGGAAGAGCATAATTGCAGTTAAACCTTGAGGAGGAGGAGATGGAACAATTGGAGACCCACCCTGCGACAAACCACGCTGCCAGTGACTATCGGCCTGCGGGAACGTATCCGACTCCGGAGCCCGAGGGGGCGCCATGGTAGGAGTCGAGTGGAATGGGAGCTGGGCCGAAGATGCCCCAGCTCCCGCTCCACCCGAAGCCCCACGCACCCCGCCGAACACACAGGCCACCAGGTCACCTCTCGACATGCTGCTAGTGCCCACATGCCCCATGACCGTGGCCAAACACTGGAGACCATACCGATCAATCCCCGACACCCGGTCAGCAATAATAGGTATCTCCAGAAATTTCCTTGCATCCTCCTCACTAGCTATAACTCTAATGTCATCTAACAAAGCCCGCTGCTGCACCTCAGTTTCTGCTTCCCGTACTGTGTCCTCACTGTACACTGATCCGTCGTCCGACATTGTGTCCACCGAAAATTCTCAACGTTTATAAAACAAAATAAGTACCTAAACTCTTATGCAGCACTATTCACTCAAAAATACAAAATGCTCGAAGACTCTTTAAGTGTTATACTACTTGCCAAAAAAAAAAAAAAAAACACGTGTTCACTATATTCCTTTAAACAAAAACAAATGACCACAACACTCCTGCAATATTTCTCTAAGTTCACAAAATCCTAAGCAAGGTCGCCATTTGTTACGACCGGGGCTCGTATAAAACAAGGGCTCTTAATCATTGGACTAGGAAAGCACACAGCCACAACGGTAACACTAGATCCAACCCCTGAACTTATAATGCCGGCGCACAAAAACACCTATACCCTCCAGAGTTAAATCTGCGATAACGGGGTATAAGTGCACTACTACTACAGGCTGATGATCTCTGATACAGCCTGATCACAACAACATACAATTACAGTAATAAGGTATACTAGGAAAAGATAGAGATCTTAATTAAATCACTCCAATGATTTAATGCAAACTAGAAGAAAGTATATTTAAAGTTACTCTAAACAATAATCAACTGTCACTCGTATACTAAAGAAAGTGAACGAAAGTCCTAAAACATCGAGCAGGAATCTTCTGAAGAAAGTCTGATGCTAGGTTAAGATGATCGTATCGGATTTTGAACTGTAGTATAAAGCAGGAACAGGATATGACAATTGTAAGGACATATAGGGTTAACTGGCACGGGAATAATAACTGCGCAATAGTAGGAACTCAAACAGCAAAAGAAGTACTTCCTCATCAACGAAACAGCCTACTAGGGTTGTGCAACTCAACAACAACCTAGACTAATAAATGCCGTGAATAATAATGCATACATAAGAGAAAGAGTTTATAATCTAGCTGGGATGTAGTAGGCTAGGAAACAATGGCTGAGCAAGCGGCTCGTAGCCTAGCGAAGTCCTTAAGGCTGTGCGGCCAAATTACATGAATTGACGGGGTGCTCTCTTGAGAGATCCAGATCGCTAGTATCTGGTTCTCTCCTGGCGACCCTCTCAAAGTCAAAGCAAACGAGTTAGCACAGTGTTGGGTGGCAGAGGCAAAAGCCCTCACTCGCAACACAGCGCTAAACTCACAAGGTATACAGTCAGAAAGACCACCTAGGCTTCCCACGTCTCCGTTGCGATTGTACAGGTTCAACAAAACCTAGTACACATGGAAATCACAACACCAGTAGCCTTATCCCAGTCTAGCATTAAATCCCCCAGCAGACCACCACGATACAGGAAGGGAGACACCGTGAGTGTGTCAAACCTCTACAGACAAAAATGGCAACCCTTCCAAAATGCCTAACTAAACATGGGTTATCCGAGAGCTTCAGCATATAATACGATGGCCGATATATGAAATCGTGCAGAACCAAAGGGAAGTTATGATATTAAATAGAGTGGAAGAATGAGAGGTAAGAAGTTGAGAGAGAGAGAGAAAGTGCTCTATAGGTAGAAGTCGGGAGACAGGTGCAAGGGATATGTGAAGGGTATGCTGGTCAGGCAAGCTCTGAGGAGAATAGCTCCTCTGGACCCCCCCAGGATCCCACACAAAGGCACGGTGGTCAGCCAATCACAGGCCGCTACGTCACCCGGCAGCAGGCCTGCAGAAGGCGCCAGGAACCACCAGCCAATCAAAACCGAGAGAAAAGACCACGCGGGACAGCAACTCCTCCAGGAGGGAGGAGGAAAAGCAACACTCACCTCCCCCACCCTGCTCGCTCGCTCTCTCTCTCTCTCCTTCACTACAATGCATCTTATGTTCAACTCATGATATAAAATACAATGCATTGTCACAGGCGAAAACAAAGACCACTTCTACCCTGCCTGTGACATGACGATTCACAAGAAAGAAAGTACAACATTGTAGACAGACTGTAGCCCATTTCACTGCCCTGGCGAGTGCTAGTGGCTACCGGGAGGCGATTCTGCCAACGCTGGCAGGCGTCACAAAGTGTAGAGACAGACAGTGTTAACTGACACGGGAATAACGATAAATGCACACTAGTATTATCTCCAACAACAAAAGAAGTCCTTCGTCAGGCAACTCAAAAAACCTGCTCAGGTTGTGCAACTCAACAACAACCAAGGCTTACAGTCAACGTGAATAAGAATGCTGCATACATAACATAAGAGTTTATAATTCTAAACGGGTGTCTGCTAGGCTAATAAAGTCTAGCTGGGATGTCGTAGGCTAGGAAACAATGGCTGAGCAAACGGCTCGTAGCCTAGCGAGGTCCTTAAGGTTGTGCGGCTAAATTACGTTAATTGACGGGGTGCTCTCTTGAGAGATCCAGATCGCTAGTATCTGGTTCTCTCCTGGCGACCCTCTCAAAGTCAAAGCAAACGAGTTAGTACAGGGTTGGGTGGCAGAGGCAAAAGCCCTCACTCGCACCACAGTGCTAAACTCACAAGGTACACTGTCAGAAAGACCACCTAGGCTTCCCACGTCTCCGTTGCGATTGTACAGGTTCAACAAAACCTAGTACACATCGGAAATCACAACAACAATGGCCTCACCCCAGTCTAGCATTAAATAGCCCAGCAGACAGCCAAGGAATAGGCAGGGAGACACCGTGAGTGTGTCGAACCTCTACAGACAAAATGGTAACCCCTCCAAAATGCCTAACTAAACATATAATATCTGAGAGCTTCAGCATATAATACGATGGCCGATGTATGAAATCGTGGAGAACCAAAGGGGAGTTATGATATTAAATAGATTGAAAGAATGAGAGGTAAGAAGTTGAGAGAGAGAGAAAGTGTTCTATAGGTAGAAGTCGGGAGACAGGTAACAAGGGGGCATGTGAAGGGTATGCTGGTCAGGCGAGCTCTGAGGAAGGTAGCTACTCGGAACCTTCAGGATCACACAAAGGCATGGTGGTCAGCCAATCACAGGCCGCTACGTCACCAGGCAGCAGGGCTGCAGAAGGCGCCAGGAACCACCAGCCAATCAAAAGGCGTGGGAATGCACGCGCGCGAGCCTCCGAGGGAGCGAGCGAGGCAAGACATGCATACGCACGCACACACTACCACCCCACTGCCTACTGTACTTACTCACTCACACTCTCTAGATGTATCATTCAGTCTTATACATTAAACTTATAACTGATGATATAAAATATAATCCCTTGTCCCAGGCGAAAACAAAGACCACTTCTATACAGCCTGTGACATGACGATTCACAAGAAAGAAAGTACAACATTGTAGATAGACTGTAGCCAAATACCTTACCCCGGCGAGTGCTAGCGAGTGGCCAAGCGAGCGGCTGAGCCCACGCGGCGTTCTGCCAAGCTGCAGGCGTCACAAGGGTCCGGGACCACTTTCGCGTTCCCTCGCCCGTTTCTCTGTCTCGTCGAGTAGGATAATTATACAAGGAGAGGAGGATTCCTAGCCCCCTTATTTGAGATGGTTCCTAAGAATCATAATTAATCAGCTATAATTCAAAATACAATTGTGATTACTCCTTACTAACTACTGTATTGCAATTTATTGGACAATTTTGAAGTAAGTTATGTCAAGTTTAAAAGCTGCATTAAAATTTGAGTGTTGTAAGCCAGAAGTTAATATATAGGCCTAGTACTGTACTGTGTAACTATGGACAAAATGTTAAGAAAAAGATAATTGTGAGATGTGAGATGTGAGCTTGTGGTGAGCCGGCATAATTCACATGCACAAAGAAAGGTTGTGATAAGTGTAATTAAGACAATGTTAAGACAAAAATAATTGGGAGATGTGAACTTGTGGTGAGCCAGCATAATTTACATGCACAAAGTGAAGTTGGTGTGTAACTGTGGGAAGTTGTAAATAAAGTTAACATTGTGTAGCGTACTGTATAGAGTTAAGCAACAAAGGTAAATCAGGCAGAGAGAGAAGGAAGGATTGTGGCAGAGATGCACACAAGGAGGCCAGCCAAGAAATACCAGGAGGTGGATTCACTAAAGGGGCGGTTACACATGCCCGAATATTTGCCACCCAAGCAACTTTTGTCACCGCTATGGGCAACTTTTCAGAGACCCCCAAAAAAGTGGTTACACATGGCAGAGCTGCTCGTAGCACAGATTTGAATGGCACTCTCACGTACACTCTTTCGTTCTCACTTCGAAATTAATAGGTCTTAATTCGGCCGTTTTATCTTCCCGTCACGCTATTAATACATCACAATCCCTATGATAAAGCTGAGCATATATAAAAACCAAGGTATGTATGACTATATTGCTCACCATTACATAAAACAAGCGACATGAATCCACGTCTGTCGGTAAAGTGCAAGTCAGTTGAAACAGCAGCATGCTCATGATTGGCTATCTTATCATTACCCTGATAATTTATTTATTATCTGTATTGTTCCTTATTTATTCATTAACCCTTAAAGGGTGGCGCTCGACTTAAGTCGTGCACCAATTTGCAGCAAGTTAGGAGCATTATTAAGGCTTTTAAAGGGTTAAAATAGAGTGCAAATGGCCGGGCGCGCAGCAGGCCACACGTCCGAGACCCAGGGCTTACCGCCACCCACTGACTCACGCTCCCCGTGTTCTCGAGAGGCCGGCAGTGTAGCCAGTAGTGAGCATAGCTGGGGAAAATATACCGCTATACGCTAAACTCCCATGTTGGTGGCACCACTGCATGAGAACCACGAGTGCTACGTACCTCGTTCTGGTCTCATTTTGAAGCTTTTAGCACCTAGTTTTTTTGCTGAATACATTTCTTTTCATGCAGATACTTGATTTATCATTCAGGAGGGCCTGAATATGCCCAAAATAGCCCAAAACACCCCTTAGACAAGGGTTAAACTAGATATGTTTAAGTAATTTTAATGATTACTTAATAAATTACAGTACTATCCGAATCTAAAGAAATCTTAAAGAACACAGGAAACACAATAATAACGTATATATCATTAAGTAAACACAAGCAAGATATAGAAATGATAAACCAAGAAGTAAGCGAGAGAAAAGACTGGCTGACCCAGGCTGACCCGGTTTAGCCAATCATAGGCCTTGCTTTACGTATTACACATTTAAAATAGGCAGTGACAGTATTTCTTTCCTTGCTTGTGTTTACTGTATTATATGTAGGCTACGATTTTGTGTTCCATGTGGTATTTTATAGCGCTTAAGGTTCGGATATCACCGGTCACATTATCATTAGAAGTATTAAAACTTATTGAGTTTAATATAGCCTACTATATATGGAATATATATATATATATATATATATATATATATATATATATATTGGAATATATATATATATATATATATATATATGTTAGTATAGCCAGGTAATAGATTCTCTTTTAAACAGACGAGGTTAAAGGCAACAGCAGTTTCAGCATTCAGTATTTTATTGTTACAGCTTTCAATAGTTCTAACAATTTTCCTCTGGGGTTCAGAGATGAGGTACAACAGGTTAGCAAAATTCATGGTGGATCCAACGTTTCACAAGTAAACATCTTGCATCTTCAGGGAATGGGCAGGTAATGATTAGAATACGGAACGGAAGTATATAGGAAAGGTGAAGCAAGTAATCAAATTTACCCTAGTGATACGACCTACGCCAAGGCCGATTTTACACTCCAGGTACCCAGTTTAACGTATGGGTGGGACGAGGCGAACACGAGAGAAGGCCTGCCCAATGGCCACTGAGCAATCCTGGTGGCTAACCAAGTTCTCATTCTCGTGTGTTGATTGGTTGTAGGAAGCCACCAATCAGGCCCCTGAATTCATTTTAGCCACCATGAATCCAGGTACTCATTTTCGTCTGAGTGAGACGGAACTGACAGGGAATGGAGTTTGTTCAACACTCCTGGGCTACTTGAACCCTGGTGGCAAGCCAGGGAAATTTCACCCACCCCTAGGGCAACATCTGGTCAATGTCGGTACCGGGTGCAATCACCCCCAGGCGCGGTCACCCATCCAACTACTGACCAGACCCTACGTTGCTTAACCTTCTGATCTATTATCAGGGTTGCAAGCGTTAGGCAGGGTTGCCCCTGATTAGAATAAGGACAAAGCAACATATTTATACAAAATTAGAGGATCAAGAATAGGTAGGTGGGCGGAGCTACTGGGTGTGGGGTGGCTGTTCATTGGTGGAAGGCAGTCTATTCGCGAGACGGGCACTAAATCTTATCGGTGGTTGGTTGTTGGCTGTGGGTGGCTGTGATTGGTTGGTGTTGTCAGTTGTGTGCTGAGAGCGGAAAGGTAAGGGAGGGGGGCACAGGGCGAGAGGAACGAGGGCAGTATGCCTGTAGCGCTTGCCTGAAGGAAGAATTTGAAGGTCTTGTGTTTGGTTGTTGATGCTGGGGTTGAGCGTTTGGATATATAGAGCTTCTAAAATAGCTAGTCTTCTGGGGTCTGATTCTTTGTCGAGTATGGTAGTTTGTTTGTCTAGGTCGGCGCGAGTTAGGGCAAGATGGTGGGGGGCTTGATAGTGATCTTTTATAGCGCCAGATTGAAGGTGGAGGGTTAGTCGACGGGAAAGGCGAGTCTGTGTCATTCCAACATAGGATAGGGGTCCACAGTCCCCAGAGGTGCAAATATGCTGGTATATCACATGATCGTCTTTCGGTTGGTTGGTGGAAATGGGGCGGTTACGGAGGACAAGGTTGGAGGTCTTAGGAGATTTGTAGTAAATAATGAGTTTTATTTTATTGTCAGGGTTGGTGGGGAGGACGTTTTTGTGAATTATTTTTTTCATAATGGATTCGTCTGTTGCGTGGTCAGAAGATATGTAGTTTCTGTAGAAAAATGTAATGTCATTGGCCGGGTTGGTGCTAGGGGGGTCTTGTTTGTACCATTTTTCTAGGTGGTGGTTGATGGCATTGGTGACGTCAGTGTTGGAATACCCATTGTTGACTAGGACCTACCTATTCTTGATCCTCGAATTTTGTATAAATATGTTGCTTTGTCCTTATGCTAATCATTACCTGCCCATTCCCTGAAGATGCAAAATGTTTACTTGTGAAACGTTGGATCCACCATGAATTTTGCTAACCTGTTGTACCTCATCTCTGAACCCCAGAGGAAAATTGTTAGAACTATTGAAAGCTGTAACAATAAAATACTGAATGCTGAAACTGCTGTTGCCTTTAACCTCGTCTGTTTAAAAGAGAAAAAAAAAAAAAAAAAAAATATATATATATATATATATATATATATATATATATATATATATATATATATATATATATATATATATTTAGACTATAGGCTACATATGGAATATATTTCCACGACATAGCCTACTAATTCACGCCAAACGCTATTACCGTATACTGTATATGTAGACTACTAAGTTATTTAAAGTTTAGCCTACTATTTAGCAATTCGCATTAACCGAATCTATAATGCATAAATACGATATTTTATCAAAATTACAAAGCATATAGAAGACATAATTTGTAAACTGAATGAAGTATTATTGCAGTAACGAAGCTACTATTCATATTAAGTTATAACAAATAGTTTACTGTTGCAATTTATAATTGTAAGTCGATTATAATAACCGATATATGATACATTTAATCCCCCGAGAGAATATTCTTCCCATTCTTGCCCAAAGATATTGTAGGCTATTTGTGCAAACTTGAAATTGCGCATTCATACTGTAGCCTAGTTCTTGATTAAACCGTTTTCTCTCATCCCAATTTATTGATATTATACTGTGATGGCATATATATTTAAGGATTGAGTATTATTATAGTATATTAATGCTTGGACATCATATATATAGTTATCACATTACTACTATTGCATGGAACCCATATTTATAGTTGCCGCAACAGGCGATGCGTCCCGTACGTTCGGGACGCAAAAGTTGCCCTATTCGGGTGACAAATGGGTCCCGTAAAAGTTGCCTGGGGCGGAAAAGTTGCTCCACCGAGCAACTTTTGTCACCGATTCAGGCAACTCGGGCATGTGTAACCGCGCCTTAACGGTCATACGATCCGAAAACTCCCTTACCGTTCCCTTACTGCTCAACGCTGGTATTCACGAAGCGTCGTAGACAGCCCCTTTCGCAATAGTCTAGTTGCCAAATGGTGATTTTGGGCCTAACCTGGAAAATTGGTCTGCACAATTTTTTTTTGCATGAAGTTCGTCTCTTATATGTATAGATTGAAAAAACAAGTGATGCCACCTTGGCACCATTGAGCATTTTACATTATTCAAGATGGCGGGCAGGGTACTTATCAAAATATTTAATCACATTATTCACATATTATATTGGTGTTAATGGGCTTGTGTAGGTTATTAGGGATGAACAATGAAATTACCTTATGTAATCTGATTATATACTTGTATATCTAGAATAATCATAGTAAGAAAAATTATGATTGCTCTATGTACAGTTGCGGAAGATAATATCGATCACCCTCCGAGTTTTCCTTATGCAACTACAAATTATAAAATACATTTTTGAGAAGCGTTCATTTACATAAAATTTTACAAATTATGAGAGAATTAATTGTAAACTTTCATAATGGCAGTATATGCAATTTGAATTAAACAAAATAATAATTAATATATGTAACACAATATCTTTTCACTCATGTTCTTCATCACTTCCACTTGTGTACTCATCTTCACTGTTTTCTTTAGCATCTTTGGTCTACCTACTTTGACAATTACCTGTACTGAAACACTTATAAAAGATTGTAGATGCAAGGTGAGATGAAAACATGTACACTTCCCTGTTGTGCATGCCTGGTCAGATAAACAACCACAGCATATCATTTGAAGCACGTACGCAGGTGCTGGGGGTTTATCTAAAGGAAGAGTCAGAGGAACAAGTGATTTTGACTTGCTATCTTTCCTCCATCCATACTTTGTTGGATCAACTTCAGGAGGATCAGCAGCCATAGAACTCTTCCAGATACACGTTTGAAGATGTGCTCTTTTTACATTTTCAGCAAAAGCCTCTGAGGTTGGTGGCAAGGTTTGTAGCTTAGGTGTCCTTCTGATGTTTTTTTTCCCCGTTTTGGCCAACCAAACTTCATATCTGACGTCAGACATACTACCAACTGCTTTCACTCCATAACAATCAGAAAGAAAATGTGTTGCCTCTGTAATAACTTCATTTATGTCAGCATTCATATCACCAAGTTTTTCTACTTTGCATCCTTTTTGCAGTTTCTTCACTACATTTTTTTTTTTTTTTTTTTTAAGAGACAATGAACGGAGGAAGGAAAAACACAGATAAAACAAAAAGGTCCATGTGCCTAAAGGCATCCTCCATTCATAAAATGTTTGTAACAACTGGATTTAAACATTTGTAGATTGTAAGTTTGTGGAAAGTAATTCGAGGGAAGTGAATTCCAAAGAGTAGTAGCTCTGGGGATAAATTAATTCTGATAAGCAGAAGTTCTGCATTGTGGAGGAGAAAGTGTAAATTCATGGGCGCTCTCAGCTGCCCTAGTTCTACAGGGAAAGATGTGGAGAGGCGGCACAATTGAAGCAAGTTCCTCGGAACAATTGCTGTGAAAATATCTGTAGAATAATGCAAGGGATGCAACGTTTCTTCGTATGGATAATGTAGGAATGTCCTGTGTGATTGCAGGGTTATTGATTAATCTAATAGCTTTATTTTGAATTTTGTCCAACTGCCTCAATGCAACCACTCCACTTCCACCCCACAGAGGTGAACAGTAATCCATCTGAGAACGCACATGACTTTTATATATCACGGCCAACTGCTCGTCAGTGAAGAATTCTCGAACTCTGTACAGGAGTCCCAGTTTTTTAGAGGCATTCTTAGCAATGCTTCTAACATAATGTGTCCAGCTCAAGTTAGTAGTTAATGTTACACCGAGAATGTCAATACTAGGGGAAGTGGGAATATTTACATCATTAAAAAATATATGGGCGTCAGTGAGATTCTGTCGGTTAGAAAATTGAATGTACTTGGTTTTCTGTGCATTAAAGGAAACAGATTCTTTTGTCCCCATCCATTAATTCTAGAAAGGTCCTGGTTCAGAGAAATTGCAGTGTTTATTTTTGAATTTATAAGATCGGGTTGGGTGACAGAATTGGTAAATGTGAAGGAACTGTGGAGTGTTGAGTCATCTGCGTAGGAATGTATTGGATTATGAGTGGTAGATATGAGATCATTGATATGAATGAGGAACAGAATTGGGGCCAAAACTGATTCCTGGGGAACACCAGCATTTATTGAGTGAAATTGAGAATAAAGGCCATCTACCATTACACATATTTTTCTGTTATGAAGATAAGAAGAAATTAGTGGAACTAATGATGCAAGGCCGTAGTGTGACATCTTCGACAATAAGGATTGATGCCAGACTCTATCAAATGCCTTTGATATATCCAGTGCTATTGTATGTGTTTCACCATGTTGGTCTGTAGCTTGGTTGATTTGATGCGTAAGAAGGCAAAGCATGTCTGCAGTTGATCGACATCGTCTAAAACCATATTGCCTATCACTGATTAATTTATTATTCTCAAGATGCTTAATTATGTGATTATTTAATATAATTTCAAAGACTTTACCAAGAGTGGAAGTTATAGCTATTGGTCTGTAGTTTGATGGATCTGAAGAGGCACCTTTTTTAGGAACTGGATGGATGTTTGCTTCTTTCCAGGGTACTGGGAAGCATGAGGTATGAGTACACAGACGGAAAAATTTTGCCAATACAGGAGCGAGCACCAAGGAGCAATTCTTAAGTATTATTGGAGGAATTTCATCTGGACCAGGAGCCTTATCTACCGAGAGATTCTGCAAAATAGTTTTGACATGTCTGGTGTGGATCTTAAGTGAGGGAATTTCAGGCGAATTAAAATTAAGTACAGGGACATCTTGATTTATTTCATCTAAGGTTGAGTTGGTGGAGAAAATATCCGCAAGAAGGTTAGCTTTACCTCGTGGGTCACTTACAAGATTGCCAGTCGGAGATTTTAATGGTGGAATGGATGAAGCAGTAGTGAAGTTGGATTTAACCCTTAATTAGCGGCGCACCACATAAGTCGAGTATAATAAATGTGGACTATGTGGCGGCGCTCGACATAGGTCGTGTGGCAATTTCAGACGTAATGTTGCTGAGAGAGAGAGACAAGTGGTGGCAGGAGAGTAGCGAGCGTATGACTGCTCCAGACCACCGCGGTGGACGTACTGACACGAATCCCACCTCCTCCCTCCCTCTCTCACTCGCTATATACGGAATTGTATGGGGAAAGTGCCTAATTACATGCTTTTTGCACTCGCGTTGCACGTTTTTTGCAAGAAAACTAGCCATCATAAAAGGATCGTTATGGTGTCATTCGAAAGCTCTGTTTATGCCCTTTCAGGGATATTTACTTGTTTTACGTTCTGGGTCTTATTTAGGCATGAAAATGATCACGTAAACAGCCCTATTTTGGCTAAAAACACCCCGCTGGTGGCTACATATTATAAACCGCATAGGCCGCTCGTAAGGTGTTAAATGAGTTAAGAGTAGACCAAAATATTTTGTTATCATTTGGATTATTTAGAAGTTTATTTGCCTGCTTGTGGAGAAAGTTTGATTTAGTTAGGTTTAATACAGTTTTGGCATGATTTCTGATGTTTCTAAAGTAATTATAGGCTTCATGTGTTTTTGATCTTGTGTATGCATTGTAGGCTATTGCTTTTTGTTCAGTTACTCTAGCACAATTATGGTCAAACCATTTAGGTGAATTAGATCTTTTACTGTACTTTTGATGAGGAATAAAAGTTTCCATTCCAATTTTTACAAAATCTTGTATGTGGCTCAAGGTGGAGTGTGCATCATTAGAAAAGAAAGAGGTCCAGGGAATATCAATAAAGAAACCTTGAAGACCCTCCCAGTCTGCCCTATCGTAATGCCATTTAGTCACCAAAACAGGTTCAGAGTGGGAAGGTGTGGTAGGTGATAGACAGGTGGCCTGTATCAGACAGTGATCAGAAGATCCAAGCGGGGACCTCACTGTAACATCATAATTTTCTGAATTGGTTGTTAAAAATAAGTCCAGTAGGTGGGAATTATGATTAGGATTATCTGGTACACGGGTGGGTTGGTTGACTAGTTGAGTGAGATTAAATGAGTGCAAATAGCTCACATTCAAGACCAGCATCATCAGTCCTGGCTGAATAAGTGAGCCATTCAACATTATGGGCATTAAAATCACCCAACACAGTGATTTCAGAAGAAGCATTTAAGTTGAGGACACTGAGTTGTGAGGACAGAGAATCAAAAAGACTTTGCTCTGGAGGAGTATTTGGGGAACGGTAGATGCAACATATGTATTTAAATTTACCAGCAGAAATTAATTTGTATATAGAATAATCAAAATAGGGACAATTGAAACTAGTAATCTCCTCCAGGGCAATTTCAGATTTTGCGAAGCAACATACACCTCCTTTAGGTCTGAAATTTTGGAGCAGTTGATAACCTGGAAAATTAAATCTAGACGTGTCAGATGTGGATGTTACTTGAGTCTCTGTCAAAAAAAGGAGAGTAGGGGATTCTGCTTGAAGAAATTGGTGTACAGAATTGATGTTAGAGTGAAGTCCCCTTATATTGCTAAAGAAAAAGCTGCACCGACGAGCAGCTTTGGGACGTTGCAATGCTCTTGACACAGTCGCATGATGACGACCGGGAGGGCCCTGTGTCAATGACCCAACCCTGCCGGGGGTGGATATCCGAGGGACCACCAGGTTTGCTCTTAACAATTGTACTGCCATGTTTATTGGGTAAGGTGTATGGTGTTACATGTATGATATGTAGTGGGAAGAGTAGTGTTTTATGGATACAGGATAGCAATGTAGGGCAAGTCGTGAAGTTGGATGTGTATGTTATATAAAGAGGGTTTTCCTGATACCCCTGTTGTTTTCCCAGGCGCTTAGTTTAGCCACAGTATCACATCCAGAAAGTGCATGAGCGGCTAGCAAGTGGGGCACAATAACCGAATGTTTTCTTGCTATTTCACCAATATCTACTAATGTTCTTTCAGAACTTGTTCCTTCCATGAGAAGAGAGCATGACAGATTCATAACCACATAATAGTGAAGCAGCAATACAAACACATCAGTATCATCACAGACTACCAAGGCAATTTTGTCTCTATTTGAAACTGCATTCACAACCTGCTGGGAATAATAACATCAGCTTCCTCATGGCTTGTTCTTAAGTCCACCCGATCAAAGACCTTTCCTGAGCATATTTCTTGAGGAACCATCGAAGATCCTGTGATTATCAACTTGTGTTGGAAGCCTTCCTTGTCAGTGGGAATATTCATTGCTTTCTCTTTGAGCTGCTCACATATCATATCAATGAGCTGGACCTTGTTTTCAGAAATGGTCAGAACAGTCTGCTGTGCAGGGAGTGGTGCATTAAGTTTTAGTTTATGGCTGATTACATACTTCGTTCTGCTTTTCTCATCCAGCTTTTGATACTACTGTATATTCATAGTACCTGTCAAAAATCAGCTACACATCACATCTACTCAGTCGTTGTGAAACATAACCCCAATAAGCATCAATGAAATCTTGCAATGTTGCATTCTTTGGCCAATGGATACACCATAATATTGCACACCCATCAATAACAATCACATCTGGATTAAGTGCATTTCTTGTAGACTTAAGAAGCTGGAGTTTTCTCTTTAGCACTGATTTAGAAGTTGCTGCCCTCATTTCCCCATTATCCTTAAACATTGATGTTGGAAGAGGAGCCAGTTCATGGTTGAACAATTCTTTCAGGTCAATGTCTCTTGTTGATATCAGTCCCATCACTCTTGAGAAGATCAGTTGGGTGTCATAGATAATACCATCTCCACACTTCACTCCTTTCCTGTTGACAGCCATTGTCACCACAGAATTCTTCAATGGGGCATTGAAACCCTCTGGCCAAGATTGCTCATACTTTAACATTTGGGTTCTTCCAATTTTATGGCATCATCAACGTTTACAGAGTCTGAACTAATTCTTCCAGTGACAATATTCAGGATGCCATCCGTGTTTTCTTCAGGGTCTAGAGGGTGAATACAGAGTTGAAGCTTTTCACGGATATTTTTCTTGTCTCTTGCATCAGACGCAATTCTTGCTTCTCTTTCCTCCTTGTGTGAAGTGATGGTATTGTCCAGTGTAGTAGCATCTCTCATATCATTCAAGTCTTTTAGGAGGCGGCTGCATGTATGGAGACTGAGAGCCCAGCGCTTCAGGGCATTGGGACTCAGTGTAATCCCAATCATCCCTCCTGGACCATGACCATATTGCATAAAAGTTGTTTCTATGAACATATCAGACCAAATAGCATTCCACAGACCTTTTCTAAAACCTTGATTGTACCTCCTCAGGAAGTTACTCCATTGATCAGGAAGTTACTCCATTGATCGCAAGTAATATAGCCCATACCTCCCATAATTTACATGTCTTGCTGCGAAGAAGTAAGGCATAATTAAACCAACTGCCTGCAGATGCAAGGTCCATTCTTCTTCTCTTTCTGCTCGAACAAACAGCATCATAATCATTACAGGTTTGATTAAACAATCTAACCAAAGCTTGCTTGTCCTACTATGTTTTGCTCTCTTTTCCAGGACCTCCATCATATCATCATAGCATTCAACATCCTGTAAGACACTGTGTAATACCTCCTCACTAACCATTCTCAAGGCTCTAATGTTTTGGGGAAAGTTCTTTCCACTTAGCATTCGAGTTACTCCTCCAAAGGCAGCTTTCAATATGTCTTCTAAACCAGTGTTGGCCATCAGTACACCAACACAACCAACAAAGCTCATCAACATGTGCATGCCTCCAAGTCGAGGAACAAAGTTGGGGAACACTTGTGGATGCACCCATATAACATTGACCATGACCCGATACAACTGTTGATCAGCAGTGAACACTGTAAATGTCTGGCCACATTTCATTGTGAGTCTTTGAGCTTCACGCATTGCTGTCATCATGGTATCTGGGTCTGAAGGAACCATATCTATTAGAGGAGTGTACATGGCTGTGGTTGCAGGTTTCAGTTTCTGACCTTGTTCTCTTGCTAATCTGGTATTATAACCTCCATATTCTGGGGTTTTCGGTATACAAACTATACTCTTCAAGAACTGGAAATCCAAGTCTTGGGCTCTTCTCGTTAGGACCACTTGTTCACACAACACTTTCAGCTGTACAACACTACGCTGAGCTTCTTGGGCAGGCATACTTGGCTTTTTCGGCCCATAATAATGCTTTACTTTTAAGTCAGGTGTCACCTCTTTTGTCATGTCTTTTACTATACGTGCTATTAATTCTGCTTCTTCCTGGCTGGCATTTTCATTCTTCTTCTCTTGTGTCATTAATAATGCAAGTGCATGTGTTGATTTGAGTCCATTCTGTGAAGATATGTTAGCGTCAAAGTTGTCGGCTACAGCTTGAGTTAATCCCTCTGTTGATTTGCTAATGGCCCGAACTTTGCTATTCACATCAGCAGCAGCAGCTACAGCGGCAGATGCTTTAAACCGTAACACCTCATCATACGAACAAGTTACCCCAAAGTCGTGCAAGGCCTCAATTGTATTTTTTTCTCTAGTCTGTACACCAAGGGCTAACTGGAGAGATGTTGGCCTATTATTAAGAATGCTAGTGATATATCATATTACTTATAAGCAGAGCTGGGAGTGTGTCCTCAAGTTTTGGTGATATACTTGATAAGAATGAAAGCAAAGTCATACTGGCTTCTTCCTTGGCAATTATTTTGTCAATTGTTGTTTTATATGTATTTCTTGTAGGATGAAGCTCTTTACATTCTCGCACCACTTGTTTGGCTAGAGTATCTATAACCTGGTAATCTTCATGTGATTCATCTAATGTCAGCAAACTAGAGGCAGTGGAGCGAAATAAAACAATGTTGGTAAGGCCAGGTGATGAAAACACTACCAAATCATCACCAAAGAATTCAGCTATGCCTTTTAGAGGTGTTTTCCTTGACAAAAGTACCCCCCCATAAGATTTGTAAGTTTCAAAGAGTTGCTTAGACGACCATACTTGCAATTTATTAGCACTCATGTTATTCACAATATCATCCAAGGCGGGATCTTTTTTCTGGCCATAATCATCTTTGGAGGCACTTGCAATAGATCGTTGAGCCATAAAGTCTTTCCTACAGTCATCATGGTAACGAGCATCAGCTGCATGTAGGTCACTAATGGATCCCATGACACGTATTTTGACTGCATTAGCATGGTGATTACTACGTTTTTTACAAACTTCAAGGATTGCCTCTTTAAAAGATTGACTTGGCCGATCTGCAGTTCTACACAAATAAGCTTTACGCCACCGAGCTGGGTTCTTGGGGACAGGGCACATGGCACATTTTTCTCCACAAAATAAGCAATGTTCACGGAAGTTAAAGATATCAGTATGAGATTGATGGCTACGTTTCAGTGGACGTAAATCAGTGGAAGCTGTTTCAGCCCCCCTTTTTCTCAGGTGGCGTTTTATGTGATATGTAGATGTGTAGGACGAGACACAAGTTCTATGGCAATTCAGTGTTAAATAAGAATTTTCTGAAAGCTTCCTCTCAAGATCGTCATGAATGCTATCCTGTCTGAGTTTGCTGGATTCTATAATTTTTCTTACACGATCAGGGCCACAGTCAGTTAATTCCTTGCCTGAAGCTGCACAGTAAAAAATGTCAGACAGATAACAGCATGCCATTTTCAAATTTTGTCCACAAACACGATATCACACTCTGAAACAAAAGATTTTTTTTTTTTTAAATTTCATTAAATTAGTTGCTTTATAACATGATATTTTATTTTATGAGTAAGATAATAGTTCAGCATTATTCCTCAGCATCAAAAACATAGAAATTGACACTTTTTATCTTCACAGCACCGTTTAAAATAGAATTCCATATTTTCGGTCGCCATATTGACCGCCATCTTGAATACCTTAAATTGCTCAAGGGTGCCAAGGTGGCATCAGTCAGATTCATCATCTAGACACCCTAACCTTGCAAAATATGCAAAAATATATTGTGCAGACCACATTTCCAGGTTTTGACCCCTGCCGCCAGACTACAAAGGGTGGTCCGGACCACCCTTACATGAATATGACCCGGACATAGGTACACAAATATCGATAACACAACCCGCGACCATAACAAATTCGTCTGCTGTATAGCTCTTTATGACACACAAAGTCATTAACCCACCGAGTACCAGCTAAATATTTATAAATGTACCACCCAGGACCGGCTGATTCTGATTTTTGTTTTATTCCAGAAACAATAGCGAATGGGTTAGGAATGAAGGAAAAACCACGACAAACCGATCAAAAAGCTCAAAAAATGGTCCTACAGAGCCCCCGAAAACGGATTTTACAAGAGTAAAAAATTGAAGGCAATTTCCCAAAAAAACATGATTTTGCGTGCTCACGCGCACATGGTTGGACTTTGAGAGTTTTCAACCATCGGCATGGGTGCGTGGGATACTTACTCAGTTCCCATACAAATCTGAGCCCTCTAGGTGCCATAGAACCGGAGTAATTGGGACCCGACCGGCCAGGACGCAAACCATGCGTCGCTGGGGTTTAGCGTTACATGCATTGTGGACGCAAACCCTGCGTCGCTGGGGCTCAGTGGGTTAATGAGGCAATAATAGCGCAATATACATGTTAATGTGTTTAAAACACCATTAAGGCATTTTATACAAAGGATGATAATATTTGTATCCTTAAAGTCTCATGACAGGCCTAATTAAACAAAGAGTAGCCTACCTATGGCAGCCTAGACCTAGTCTAGGTTAATTGATGCACAAATGCATGTGCTGCGACAACACATAGCCTACCATTAGTAGTTTTTAATCCTCATTTGTTGCGGAAACGTGGTTTATTCCAACCCCCCACCCCCTTTGGGTTAGATTAGGGTATTTCCTCAACATATGTGAAAGTACCGGTATCGCAGGAAAAAATATGAAAGAATACCCTAGGCCTAGCCTAAAAAAAAAAAAAATATATGGTGTTGTGAATAAAAAAAAATAGCCTAGGCCTACAACTTCGGTTTATTTTGAAAAGTTAGGCCTAAGTATGATAATTTGGTTTGACTAGCAATACCTAGCTTTGTGTAAGCATAGTAAAGTAGAAGGTAGACATGGTGTTTGCAGGTGTACCGTCCTCCTTATTAACATAAGTTGCACGCTCTGTTACGTTTGCTTCTAAATTTACTGCTTTTTTGTTTATGAAATTATCCCACGGCCAGCTGTTATTAGTCCCATGCTGATAATATATATGATGATGGCAATAAGTCATGGGGGGTGAGGGTGACAAAGCCCCCCTCAATCTATCGTTATATCCCACGGCCAACTGTTGGGTAATAGGTGAGGGGACCCCCTCATCCCCTTGACTTATTATCATCACCATATATATTTCCAGCAGGGGGGCAAATATCAGCTGGCTGTGGGATAATTTTGTAAAAAAATGCCGTCAAATTATACACGAACGTAGGCTAACTGAGCCTGCAACTTCATGTAAACAAGGATGACGGTACACCGGCTAAACCAACCCTTATCAAGGTAAGAGTTGTGTTAGCGGGCGTACTGTCCGCTTTGTTTACATTACATAGTCGCACACTCTCTGTTATGTTTGCATCTAATTTCACTGCTGTTAGTTGCCCCTGCTGGTAATATATATGATTATGACAATGTCATGGGGGGGGGGGGGGGGGTCAAAGCCCCCTCACCCCATTATTGTATCCCACAGCCTGATGTTGGGTAAATTGTTTTGTTACCAGCCGTGGGATACAATAATGGGTTGAGGGGGGCTTTGCCCCCTCAACAAAAATGGAGTTGTTGTGAATAAAAACAATATATTACCCTAGGCTAGCCTATAGCCTAAACAAAAATCTAATTTTAATATGATGTTTAGAGCATATAAATTCCATATCTGTCTTAAAATATGTCAAAACAAATTGTGACATTAAAATATACTGGGCTTAGTTTGGCGCACTTATTTAATAATTCCGAAATAGGCTACATTTGAACTCAAGATAATTTACATAGGCTATTTGGCCTAGCCTAAACTAGGCTAGTCTAATAGCCAGTCGTATGAAGGCCTAGCCTACAGGCTACTTACTTGACTTTCCATAACAATGGATATAGGCCTAGTCCTAGGCCTACTTGCCATCTTTAGCCTATTAGACCAGACTAGGCCTAGTGTGGGAATTGGCTAGTGGGATCATTGTGATATGTGGGAGAATAGCAATGAATAGTCATCAAAGATTCTGCAGGAAAAAACCCAAAGGTTAGCCCAATTATATTAGGCTTGGCTATGAAAGAAAAGGCTTAGGCCTAGGCCTATATCACTATTCACCAACCTCATAATTATGTAGTCCTTGACATTCGCAAGTGGGACTCGAATTCCACATCCGAGTAGATTGGGACCACATGTTCCACGTAGTCAGTGATCCTCACAGGATTTCGGTCACCACGTTCTGAGATACTCCTCCTGTGCTTGGTCTCTTGCTATGACAGGTTCAATTGCATGCAGAGCGTTCCAGTCTTCCAGTTCAGCCACAACAACCAATCGCGCTTCATAAACCAACCTAGCCACTGGTATTCTTGTTCTTGTGGGATTTGTAAGGCACTCGGGTCACAGGTGACAACCTGACAGGTGCTGAGGTCCTTGTGACCCCATTGCTTTTTTTAGTGTTTCGTACACCAGAAAAGGGTGTAAAAAGGGCTTTGTGTTGGATGCATGGAATTTGAAAAATAAAAACAAATCTGTATTAAATCCTTGGTGGTACCTGTCAAATGCACGCCCCTATAGTAAAATCGCACCTTGCTACAAGTCTCACTGATATAAGGAATTAATTATTTCATTATTTGTTACAACATTATTTTGAACATAATATTTTTTTCTGATAACCCTCTTTGTGCTGTAGGCAGGACAATGTTTGAGGAACTGGAGAAAGTGTCCTGGGAAACTTGTATTAACTGCCGTGAAATTTACATATGTACAGACATTAGCTTAAGATCATAGAAATGCAGACATAGCCAGACAAATCCTGCTCAGTTTAGCAATGATCACTTCAACCCCCGCACCAGAATGCTTACAACGATTATCACCCATTGCAAAGTCTGCAGTTTCTCTGATATGCCCCACAGTTGCTATTTACAAAATAGGGTCATCATCATCAAGAGGTCATACCATCAGTTTTTATCAGGATGTGACTCAGTTGACCAGCACATTGCCCCATTTACCGATGCCCCATTTACCGAAGGACACACCGTTAATCGCCATCCAAAGTCCAAATGAGCAAATTAATGATAAGACTTTCGAAGTAAATCGTTCAAACATTATAGAAGAGGTGCAATACCTCAAAGCCAATAATAAGGACTATTACCATACTGTAGATTCTAGATAATGCAGACCAATACAATGAAGATGGGTACATTCAAAACATTCCAGATTGATCCTTCTCTTCTTAAAATTCCACCAGACAATCATAATACTACCAATCAGGACTCCGTTTTTTAGCAAGCTCTAAGCTTCTCTGTCCTCACAACTCAGTGTCCTCAACTTAAATGTTTCTTCTGAAATCACTGTGTTGGGTGATTTTAATGTCCACAATGTTGAATGGCTCACTCATTCAGCCAGGACTGATGATGCTGGTCTTGAATGTGAGCTATTTGCAGACTCATTTAATCTCACTCAACTAGTCAACCAACCCACCCGTGTACCAGATAATCCTAATCATAATTCCCACCTACTGGACTTATTTTAACAACCAATTCAGAAAATTATGATGTTACAGTGAGGTCCCCGCTTGGATCTCCTGATCACTGTCTGATACAGGCCACCTGTCTATCACCTACCACACCTTCCCACTCTGAACCTGTTTTGGTGACTAAATGGCATTACGATAGGGCAGACTGGGAGGGTCTTCAAGGTTTCTTTATTGATATTCCCTGGACCTCAGTTTAGCAATGATCACTTCAACCCCCTGTTACGACCGGGCACTCGGGTACACTAGGGCTCTTACACAGGACTCGAGTATGGCTCGCTGCCACAACGGAAACACACGATCCCAACCCCAGAGTACTGCCAGCCGAACAAAAAACGCCACTACCCTCCAGAGTTCTATCTGCTATAACGGGGTATACAAGAACTCGGTACTAGCGTTTCACACAACAGACTAATAACAAGACGGGAGTTATCTAGTCTGGTCAACAATCAAACAAAGAAGAAAGTACTACAACACTAAAGAATAGTGTTGGCCGAAGCCGAAGTAATCCACCCTTGAACTAAGAACTTAAGAAGTCCTCCACCCTCTACTTCGGATCGGCACTATTACGTTACGTTAAACAATAGTCCTCGAGCATCAAGCAAGGAATCTTCTGATAAGTTAGATGCTTCTCGAATACTCATAAGAAGTAAGTATCGGATTTTGAACAGCAATTTAATGAATAACTCACTGGTAATTAAAGGCTTTAAATTGACATAAGAAGAATTATAAGAATAAGCAATAGGATATGGCAAACATTAAGAAGAAGTACTCCGACAATGCACTGGCAATAGCCTACTAAGATTGTGCTCGTGGGCCACTAATCTCTGAAGTAGCTAAGCGTGCCACACATGAAATCAATAGTGCTTAAACAATAATATACATAAGGAGAAGCTTCAATACTATGCTGTATCTGCTGGTCGAGCAAAGTCTAGCTGGGATATCTAAGGTTAAGAGACAATGGCTGAGCAAGCGGCTCGTAGCCTAGCGAGGTCCTTAAGACTGTGCGGCCAAATTACGGTAATTGACGGGATGCTCTCTTGAGAGATCCAGATCACTAGTATCTGGTTCTCTCCTGGCGATCCTCTCAAAGTCAAGCAAATGAGATAGCACAGTGTTGGGTGGCACAGGCAAAAGCCCTCACTCGCAACACAGTGCTAAACTCCCACGGTACACAGTCAGAAAGACCACCTAGGCGTTCCACGTCTCCGTTGCAATTGTACTGGTTCAACCGCAACCTAGTACTCATAGGAAATCACAACTCAGACACCCTATCCCAGTCTAGCATTACCTAAACCAGCAGAAAACAGGAACATGAATAATAGTACACAGGGAAATACATATACGAGTGCAACAAACATCAATCAATCCTATTCTAGTTAACCCTTCCAAAAATAGGCTATCTAACAGGCACTTATCTCGTGAGAACTCAAGCGATAATACTTTGGCTGACTAAATCTGCACCAAAGGGGTCATTGGTTAAAAAGGGACGAGAAGAGAAGAAAATAGGCTGTTCAGAGAGTAGAGAAAGTTCACATCAGTCGGAAGAATATCGATAGTTGCAAGGGATATGAGAGGTCGCTTTGCCTGATGAGTTCTGAAGAATTGTGGCGAGGACCTCTCTTTTTATACTCGGCCCTGTAGCGAGCATATCGCCAACACTAAGGACCGCCCTCTGGCAATCATGACGTCATATACTCTCTCAATCTGGGATCGACAAAGAACTTCCCACGCGCTGAAAGGGAGGAAGGGAGGAAGGGAGGAGGGAGTTAGGCCTACACACCTCGTGGCGCGCTCACTGGCTGTCGTTACATAACTCTCTCTCTCATCATTGTATATAAGTCCCACACACAATACTTATAACTAATGATATAAAATAGAACTCGTTGACTTAGAAGAAAACAAAATACATAATGATAATACTTATAGTACAACGGTTCACATAAACTGAGTTAGGAAACTCTACACAGACTACAGCCAAAGTTCCTGCCCTGACGATCCTAGCGAGGGTGGGGCCTGACTGGGCGTTCTGTACAGCATGCTCATACTCGACATGCGTCACACCCCGCACCAGAATGCTTACAACGATTATAACCCATTGAAAAGTCTGCAGTTTCTCTGATATGCCCCACGGTTGCTATTTACAAAATAGGGTCATCATCATCAAGAGGTCATACCATCAGTTTTTATCAGGATGTGACTCAGTTGACCAGCACATTGCCCCATTTACCGAAGGACATACCGTTAATCGCCATCCAAAGTCCAAATGAGCAAATTAATGATAAGACTTTCGAAGTAAATCGTTCAAACATTATAGAAGAGGTGCAATACCTCAAAGCCAATAATAAGGACTATTACCATACTGTAGATTCTAGATAATGCAGACCAATACAATGAAGATGGGTACATTCAAAACATTCCAGATTGATCCTTCTCTTCTTAAAATTCCACCAGACAATCATAATGCTACCAATCAGGACTCCGTTTTTTAGCAAGCTCTAAGCTTCTCTGTCCTCACCACTCAGTGTCCTCAACTTAAATGCTTCTTCTGAAATCACTGTGTTGGGTGATTTTAATGTCCATAATGTTGAATGGCTCACTCATTCAGCCAGGACTGATGATGCTGGTCTTGAATGTGAGCTATTTGCAGACTCATTTAATCTCACTCAACTAGTCAACCAACCCACCCGTGTACCAGATAATCCTAATCATAATTCCCACCTACTGGACTTATTTTTAACAACCAATTCAGAAAATTATGATGTTACAGTGAGGTCCCCGCTTGGATCTTCTGATCACTGTCTGATACAGGCCACCTGTCTATCACCTACCACACCTTCCCACTCTGAACCTGTTTTGGTGACTAAATGGCATTACGATAGGGCAGACTGGGAGGGTCTTCAAGGTTTCTTTATTGATATTCCCTGGACCTCTTTCTTTTCTAATGATGCACACGCCACCTTGAGCCACATACAAGATTTTGTAAAAATAGGAATGGAAACTTTTATTCCTCATCAACAGTACAGTAAAAGATCTAATTCACCTAAATGGTTTGACCATAATTGTGCTAGAGTAACTGAACAAAAAGCAATAGCCTACAATGCATACACAAGATCAAAAACACATGAAGCCTTTAATTACTTTAGAAACATCAGAAATCATGCCAAAACTGTATTAAACCTAACTAAATCAAACTTTCTCCACAAGCAGGCAAATAAACTTCTAAATAATCCAATGATAACAAAATATTTTGGTCTACTCTTAACTCATTTAAATCCAACTTCACTACTGCTTCATCCATTCCACCATTAAAATCTCCGACTGGCAATCTTGTAAGTGACCCACGAGGTAAAGCTAACCTTCTTGCGGATATTTTCTCCACCAACTCAACCTTAGATGAAATAAATCAAGATGTCCCTGTACTTAATTTTAATTCGCCTGAAATTCCCTCACTTAAGATCCACACCAGACATGTCAAAACTATTTTGCAGAATCTCTCAGTAGATGAGGCTCCTGGTCCAGATGAAATTCCTCCAATAGTACTTAAGAATTGCTCCTTGGTGCTCGCTCCTGTATTGGCAAAATGTTTCCGTCTGTGTACTCATACCTCATGCTTCCCAGTACCCTGGAAAGAAGCAAACATCCATCCAGTTCATAAAAAAGGTGCCTCTTCAGATCCATCAAACTACAGACCAATAGCTATAACTTCCACTCTTGGTAAAGTCTTTGAAATTATATTAAATAATCACATAATTAAGCATCTTGAGAATAATAAATTAATCAATGATAGGCAATATGGTTTTAGACGATGTCGATCAACTGCAGACATGCTTTGCCTTCTTACGCATCAAATCAACCAAACTACAGACCAACATGGTGAAACACATACAATAGCACTGGATATATCAAAGGCATTTGATAGAGTCTGGCATCAATCCTTATTGTTGAAGATGTCACACTACGGCCTTGCATCATTAGTTCCACTAATTTCTTCTTATCTTCATAACAGAAAAATATGTGTAATGGTAGATGGCCTTTATTCTCAATTTCACTCAATAAATGCTGGTGTTCCCCAGGGATCAGTTTTGGCCCCAATTCTGTTCCTCATTCATATCAATGATCTCATATCTACCACTCATAATCCAATACATTCCTACGCAGATGACTCAACACTCCACAGTTCCTTCACATTTACCAATTCTTTCACCCAACCCGATCTTATAAATTCAAAAATAAACACTGCAATTTCTCTGAACCAGGACCTTTCTAGAATTAATGGAGGGGGGCAAAAGAATCTAGTTTCCTTTAATGCACAGAAAACCAAGTACATTCAATTTTCTAACCGACAGAATCTCACTGACTCCCATATATTTTTTAATGATGTAAATATTCCCCCTTCCCCTAGTATTGACATTCTCGGTGTAACATTAACTACTAACTTGAGCTGGACACATTATGTTAGAAGCATTGCTAAGAATGCCTCTAAAAAACTGGGACTCCTGTACAGAGTTCGAGAATTCTTCACTGACGAGCAGTTGGCCGTGATATATAAAAGTCATGTGGATCTCAGATGGATTACTGTTCACCTCTGTGTGGTGGAAGTGGAGTGGTTGCATTGAGGCAGTTGGACAAAATTCAAAATAAAGCTATTAGATTAATCAATAACCCTGCAATCACACAGGACCTTCCTACATTATCCATCCGAAGAAACGTTGCATCCCTTGCATTATTCTACAGATATTTTCACCGCAATTGTTCCGAGGAACTTCCTTCAATTGTGCCGCCTCTCCACATCTTTCCCCGTAGAACTAGGGCAGCTGAGAGCACCCATGAAGTTACACTTTCTCCTCCACAATGCAGAACTTCTGCTTATCAGAATTCATTTATCCCCAGAGCTACTACTCTTTGGAATTCACTTCCCTCGAATTGCTTTCCACAAACTTACAATCTACAAATGTTTAAATCCAGTTGTTACAAACATTTTATAAATGGAGGATGCCTTTAGGCACATGGACCTTTTTGTTTTATCTGTGTTTTTCCTTCCTCCGTTCATTGTCTCTTAAAAAAAAAAAAACTTCCACTGTAGCATTACCAAGACCAACAAAATCTGTCCGTGAGAATATTCAGCAGGCTATGCATCCAACAATATCGCATCAACAGGAAGATTCTGAACCAGTTTGCATTCCATGGCCAGCAAGACAACATAATACAGCTTCAGAGTTTATATCAGATTATTTCAGCAAGGCATTCCCAGATATCTTTCCAGATGGTAAAGGTGACATCACTAAGCCAAAGATTGGTAAAAATCCATCGCAGCAGGAGTAATTTAAGCATCTGTTCCGCTTAAACCAGTCCTTTGTTAAACCTCATTCATTTAAATTTGTGGCCACCAATATGTAAAGAAGACATGCTGCTCTTACCAGAGGAAATGTTTTTTGTAAAGAAAAATAAAAGAAATGTGCTGGTGGTCTATATAATTATGACCGAGATGAGCAAAGCTGTTGATGAAGGCAATAATCGTTTAATAAACACATTATTATACTTTGTTGCTCCCATTCCTGGAACTAGACGATACATGAGGTACACTCACGCGTACTAAAAGTTGCTCAGGGTTGAGTCCTTCCTTCCCCTACTCCACCATGGGCACGTCGAAGGGGGGAGTCGGGTCCAAGTCTACCCCCACTTTCCACCCCCAAACGATCTCCAAATCACCCACCTTCCTTCTCTAGCTGGCAGTTAGTGATTAGCGACGATTGTTCTCATGTACGGGTATTACAAATTATTGTTAAACCATCATTGCACATGCTAACAATGGCAAACATCTAAAATGTATTAGGAATTTATTTATAAAGTATAATTTGTGACGCCTGCCAGCGTTGGCAGAATCGCCTCCCGGTAGCCACTAGCACTCGCCAGGGCAGTGAAATGGGCTACAGTCTGTCTACAATGTTGTACTTTCTTTCTTGTGAATCGTCATGTCACAGGCAGGGTAGAAGTGGTCTTTGTTTTCGCCTGTGACAATGCATTGTATTTTATATCATGAGTTGAACATGAGATGCATTGTAGTTGGAGGAGAGAGAGAGAGCGAGCGAGCAGGGTGGGGGAGGTGAGTGTTGCTTTTCCTCCTCCTCCCTCCTCCCTCCTCCCTCCCGGAGGAGTTGTTCGCCCGCGTGGTCTTTTCTCTCGGTTTTGATTGGCTGGTGGTTCCTGGCGCCTTCTGCAGGCCTGCTGCCGGGTGACGTAGCGGCCTGTGATTGGCTGACCACCGTGCCTTTGTGTGGGATCCTGGAGGGGTCCCGAGGAGTTCCTTCCTCAGAGCTTTCCTGACTAGCATACCATTCACATGTCCCTTGCCCCCCTGTCTCCCGACTTCTACCTATAGAGCACTTTCTCTCTCTCTCAACTTCTTACCTCTCATTTTTCTACTCAATTTAATATCATAACTTCCCTTTGGTTCTGCACGATTTCATATATCGGCCATCGTATTATATGCTGAAGCTCTCAGATAACACATGTTTAGTTAGGCATTTTGGAAGGGTTACCATTTATGTGTGTAGAGGTTTGACACACTCATGGTGTCTCCCTTTCTGTATCGTGGTGGTCTGCTGGGGGATTTAATGCTAGACTGGGATAAGGCTACTGGTGTTGTGATATCCGATGTGTAATAGGTTTTGTTGAACCTGTACAATCGCAACGGAGACGTGGGAAGCCTAGGTGGTCTTTCTGACTGTGTACCTTGTGAGTTTAGCACTGTGTTGCGAGTGAGGGCTTTTGCCTCTGCCACCCAACACTGTGCTAACTCGTTTGCTTTGACTTTGAGAGGGTCGCCAGGAGAGAACCAGATACTAGCGATCTGGATCTCTCAAGAGAGCACCCCGTCAATTAACGTAATTTGGCCGCACAGCCTTAAGGACTTCGCTAGGCTACGTGCCGCTTGCTCAGCCATTGTTTCCTAGCCTGCTACATCCCAGCTAGACTTTATTCGCCTAGCAGACACCAGATTTATATTATAAACTCTTTCTGTTATGTATGCATTATTATTCACGGCATTTATTAGTCTAGGTTGTTGTTGAGTTGCACAACCCTAGTAGGCTGTTTCGTTGATGAGGAAGTACTTCTTTTGCTGTTTGAGTTCCTACTATTGCGCAGTTATTATTCCCGTGCCAGTTAACCCTATATGTCCTTACAATTGTCATATCCTGTTCCTGCTTTATACTACAGTTCAAAATCCGATACGATCATCTTAACCTAGCATCAGACTTTCTTCAGAAGATTCCTGCTCGATGCTTTGGGACTTTCGTTCACTTTCTTTAGTATAGGAGTGACAGTTCATTATTGTTTAGAGTAACTTTAAATATACTTTCTTCTAGTTTGCATTAAATCATTGGAGTGATTTAATTAAGATCTCTATCTTTTCCTAGTATACCTTATTACCGTAATTGTATGTTTTTGTGATCAGGCTGTATCAGAGATCATCAGCCTGTAGTAGTAGTGCACTTATACTGAGTTATAGGATACCCCGTTATCGCAGATTTAACTCTGGAGGGTATAGGTGTTTTTGTGCGCCGGCATTATAAGTTCAGGGATTGGATCTAGTGTTACCGTTGTGGCTGTGTGCTTTCCTAGTCCAATGATTAAGAGCCCTTGTTTTATACGAGCCCCGGTCGTAACAAATTGTATTCTCAAAATGAGTTTCTATACACAACGTGGGTTACATGAATGTTGGCTGTAGTGGTCCCCTCGCTCTCTCTCTCTCCCTCTCTCTCATTGCACTACTTTCTACGATCAAGACTTAATGTGATTTCAATATAATAATACCGTTGTCGAGACTCGTAAGTAACTTGACAGTTTAGGTTAAGTTAACATACTGGAAGTTCAAATTAGGAGCCAGTATTAGGCTAAGTTATATATCTATATAAAAGATATATACTATTTAGTATTAAGTCTTTATGGGTTTATTATCCATTATTATATCGTGTTGTCATTATAATAAATCCGGTATATCTTGTAGTTAGTTAAATGACGCATAGGTAGATAAGATAACTGCGCATGCGTCATATTCGGGAACCTGAGGGTCCCTCGCTCCAAGACAAACTAGAATCGCTTTCGCTACGACCTCATCAAGATCTCCTTCTAGCCGCTCCAATACAACCACCTGTTTCCTGCTAAGTCATCCTAATTCTTATATCTTAGTGGCCACTATATCTTCTATCTGATTTCAATATAATAATACCGTTGTCGAGACTCGTAAGTAACTCGACAGTTTAGGTTAAGTTAACATACTGGAAGTTCAAATTAGGCGCCAGTATTAGGCTAAGTTATATATCTTTATAAAAGATATATACTATTTAGTATTAAGTCTTTATGGGTTTATTATCCATTATTATATCGTGTTGTCATTATAATAAATCCGGTATATCTTGTAGTTAGTTAAATGACGCATAGGTAGATAAGATAACTGCGCATGCGTCATATTCGGGAACCTGAGGGTCCCTCGCTCCAAGACAAACTAGAATCGCTTTCGCTACGACCTCATCAAGATCTCCTTCTAGCCGCTCCAATACAACCACCTGTTTCCTGGTAAGTCATCCTAATTCTTATATCTTAGTGGCCACTATATCTTCTATCTATTCCTACCACTATATAATAAATCCGGTATATCTTGTAGTTAGTTAAATGACGCATAGGTAGATAAGATAACTGCGCATGCGTCATATTCGGGAACCTGAGGGTCCCTCGCTCCAAGACAAACTAGAATCGCTTTCGCTACGACCTCATCAAGATCTCCTTCTAGCCGCTCCAATACAACCACCTGTTTCCTGGTAAGTCATCCTAATTCTTATATCTTAGTGGCCACTATATCTTCTATCTATTCCTACCACTATCATTGAGCTATCTATCCCTACATGTTAACTTACTTTTAAGTAAATTCCGCTTTGTTTACTATCGAATTCTCACAAATGGTCCTTCGATACCTCTGACTATTTCCTTATGCTATCTTTTCTTTCTTCTGCTTTCATATTGTCTACTATTTCCTAGCCATTCCTTCTTTCTGTTCCCTATTTCCGCTTCCCTGGTGTCCCCTGTAGGTTTGTGGCCTGGTGTATATTGTCTGTGGCCTAATTTCCGCCGGGTCCCGCTTGTTTTACCCGACCGTATGGACCGCCGCCATGTGTTTCCGACCGGCGCCTTTGGCGGGGGGGGGGGGGGGGGGGAGGACTATAAGCATGTGATAACTTTTTACCCCAAGCCTATTAACCTCTGAAGTGCGCATGGGGGTAATTAGACACCTCTCCCTGTGCGCATGTATTTGAGGTGTTTTCGTCACTAAAATATTAATTGTACCATTAATAGCATTAATACTTATCCATATGCACCTATTATGGGTTGATTATAAAGGTATTAACCTGAAACAACAATAAAACTAGTGAAAACAGCGTTTGGATGTTCAAAATCGGAGATATAGCCCGCGAGTTGTATAATGTATGGGTGAGGCAAGCTGCTTTCCCGCCAATTTCCCCCAAGGCCACTGAGACACAGTCGATCGATACTCTCTCTTGCATTCGCTTGCTATCAGTGATGACCACACCCTGCAACCGTATTTCTAATGTTAGCACGAAAATATACCTCGGAATAAGGGAATAACAGGGAAAATAGGTGATAACTGAAGGAGAGGAGGAAAGTGGGGAAGGAGGGGAGGTAGAGGGCTGAGATTTTGCATGGCCCAGGGGCCAAAAAAAAAAAAAATAAATATATCAATACAAAAAAAAAAAAATTTGTTTTCGATGTCAAAAGTTGATTTTTTTTTCACTCACTCTTAAGAGTCTCCCCGCAGTTCCCGGGTTAAGAAAGTTTCACTTATGGGCCATAGCTATGTCAGGGAACTTTATGTGGGCACACCGGTGTACCACCCATTTTTCCATGTGAACACTTTTGCCCAAGGGGGTGCTAGGGTGGACACTTTCAAGTCCTCTGCGGCCTGGGAGAGCCACGTCAACAATAATTAGGTGGTAGGCTATAGGCTAGGTATAATTGCAACAATTAAATTAAAGTAAAGTAGAATTATAAGGGTTAAATTTAATTTGTTCGGTCTTAACTAAATTTAACCCTTGTCTAGCGGGCCCTCTGTGGCCGTTTTGGGCCTTTTCAGGCCATTCTGACAGCTATATCAACCATCAGTATGAAAGGAACTGTATTGTGCCAAAAACTAGGTGGAAATCGCTACACATTGACGTAACATACAGCTACGTAGCACTCGTGGAGCACTGACAGTGTTACCTCGAAGATGGAAGTTTAGCAGATTTTGCTACCTTGCTCACTTTTAGCGAACTATTGGTTACACTGTGATCCTCTCGCGCGGTGGGGGAACTGGAGTTAGTGTGGGCCGGGAGGCCACAGATATCGGACGTATGGATCATTACTATCCCACTCATTTTCACTCGATTTACACCATTTTTTCACTCGTTTTTTGCCTGTTTTTTCAACTCGACTTATGTGGTGAGCCGCTCTTTAAGGGTTAAAGGGGGTAATTACCACAAACATTTGTTGGTACCATTAGATGTTGCGCTTGCCTAGTTTAATATATGTTTCCAATTTAAATTGACTTGTTATACACCTGTTTGGCCTCCCTTCCTTAGTGTACTCTAACAACATTTTGCCGCATTTAATATAAGGTTTACCTTTTAAATTTAAGTGTGGAGATATTTATGCGTTCGTTTACTTTTATTATTGCGTTCCAAGTCATATTTGCCGCTTAATTTGCCCTACCCCGACATCGCACATTTAATTAATTATTAAGTTTAAGTCTTGTGAGGCCTACAGCTTTGCAGAACGCCACATGGGCTCAGCCGCTCGCTTGGCCACTCGCTAGCACTCGCTTGGCCACTCGCTAGCACTCGCCAGGGCAGTGTATTTGGCTACAGTCTATCTACAATGTTATTCTTTCTTTCATAGTGTTCGTGTTGTTACAGACAGTCCCGTGGAGGTCTTTATTTTCGTCTGTGACAACGGGAAGCATTTTATATCATGAGTTGAACATAGGATGCATTGTATATAGTTAAGGAGAGAGAATAATATAGGCAGTGGGGTGGTAGTGTGTGTGTGCATATACATGTGCTGCCTCCCCCCTCGCTTTGTAGGCTCGCGCGCGTGCCGTCTCACGCCTCTTGATTGGCTGGTGGTTCCTGGCGCCTTCTGCAGCCCTGCTGCCTGGTGACGTAGCAGCCTGTGATTGGCTGACCACCATGCCTTTGTGTGTGATCCTGGAGGGGTCCCGAGGAGTTCCTTCCTCAGAGCTTTCCTGACTAGCATACCCTTCACATGTCCCTTGCCCCCCTGTCTCCTGACTTCTACCTATAGAGCACTTTCTCTCTCTCTCAACTTCTTACCTCTCATTCTTCTACTCTATTTAACCCTTAACTAGCGGCGCGCAACATAAGTCGAGTATAATAAATCTGGACTATCTGGCGGTGCGCGACATAGGTCGTGTGGCAATTTCAGCACGTAATGTTGCTGGGAGAGAGAGAGACAAGTGGTGGCAGGAGAGTAGCGAGCGTATGACTGCTCCAGACCACCGCGGCGAACCTACTGACACGAATCCCACCTCCTCCCTCCCTCTCTCACTAGCTACATACTGAATTGTATGGGGAAAGTACCGAATTACATGCTTTTTGCACTCGTGTTGGGCGGTTGTTGCAAGAAAACTAGCTGTCATAAAAGGATCGTTATGGTGTCATTGGAAAGCTCTGTTTATGCCCTTTCAGGGATAGATACTTGTTTTACGCTCTGGGTCTTATTTAGGCATGAAAATGATCACGTAAACAGCCCTATTTTGGCTAAAAACGCCCCGCTGGGCGGTACATATAAATAGACCGCTAGCCCGCTAATAAGGTGCTAATATCATAACTTCCCTTTGGTTCTGCACGATTTCATATATCGGCCATCGTATTATATGCTGAAGCTCTCAGATAACACATGTTTAGTTAGACATTTTGGAAGGGTTACCATTTTTGTCTGTAGAGGTTCGACACACTCACGGTGTCTCCCTTCCTGTATCTTGGTGGTCTGCTGGGGGATTTAATGCTAGACTGGGATAAGGCTACTGGTGTTGTGATTTCCGATGTGTACTATGTTTTGTTGAACCTGTACAATCGCAACGAAGACGTGGGAAGCCTAGGTGTTCTTTCTGACTGTGTACCTTGTGAGTTTAGCAGTGTGTTGCGAGTGAGGGCTTTTGCCTCTGCCACCCAACACTGTGCTAACTCGTTTGCTTTGACTTTGAGAGGGTCGCCAGGAGAGAACCAGATACTAGCGATCTGGATCTCTCAAGAGAGCACCCCGTCAATTAACGTAATTTGGCCGCACAGCCTTAAGGATTTCGCTAGGCTACGTGCCGCTTGCTCAGCCATTGTTTCCTAGCCTACTACATCCCAGCTAGACTTTATTCGCCTAGCAGACACCAGATTTAGATTATAAACTCTTTCTGTTATGTATGCATTATTATTCACGGCATTTATTAGTCTAGGTTGTTGTTGAGTTGCACAACCCTAGTAGGATGTTTCGTTGATGAGGAAGTACTTCTTTTGCTGTTTGAGTTCCTACTATTGCGCAGTTATTATTCCCGTGCCAGTTAACCCTATATGTCCTTACAATTGTCATATCCTGTTCCTGCTTTATACTACAGTTCAAAATCCGATACGATCATCTTAACCTAGCATCAGACTTTCTTCAGAAGATTCCTGCTCGATGCTTTGGGACTTTCGTTCACTTTCTTTAGTATAGGAGTGACCGTTCATTATTGTTTAGAGTAACTATAAATATACTTTCTTCTAGTTTGCATTAAATCATTGGAGTGATTTAATTAAGATCTCTATCTTTTCCTAGTATACCTTATTACCGTAATTGTATGTTGTTGTGATCAGGCTGTATCAGAGATCATCAGCCTGTAGTAGTAGTGCACTTATACTGAGTTATAGGATACCCCGTTATCGCAGATTTAACTCTGGAGGGTATAGGTTTTTTTGTGCGCCGGCATTATAAGTTCAGGGGTTGGATCTAGTGTTACCGTTGTGGCTGTGTGCTTTCCTAGTCCAATGATTAACCTCTGAAGTGCGCACGGGGGTAAATGAAAACGTCCCCCTGTGCTGACGTATTTGAGGTTTTTCGTCACTAAAATATTCATTGTACCATTAATAGCATTAATAATTATCCATATGCGCCTATTATGGGTTGATTATAAAGGTATTAACCTGAAACAACAATAAAACGAGTGAAAACAGCGTTTGGATGGTCAAAATCGGAGATATAGCCCGCGAGTTGTATAATGTATGGGTGAGGCAAGCTAGCTTCCCGCCAATTTTCCCCAAGGCCACTGCGACACAGTCGATCGATACTCTCTCTCTCTCTCTTGCACTCGATGGCCATCAGTGATGACAACACCCTGCTTGCAACTCGCTAATGTTAGCACGAAAATATACCTCAGAATAAGGGAATAATAGGGAAAATAGGTGATAACTGAGGAATAGGAGGAAAGTGGGGAAGGAGGGGAGGTAGAGGACTGAGATTTTGCATGGCCCAGGGGCCAAACAAAAATAAAAAAATAAAAAAATAAAAATAAAAAAAATATTTTTTTTTCGATGTAAAAAGTTGATTTTTAGTTTTACTTACTCCAGAGAGTCTTCCCGCAGTCCGCCGGGGGAACTCTTAAGAGTCTTCCCGCAGCTCCCGGGTTAAGAGCCCTTGTTTTATACGAGCCCCGGTCGTAACAAATGGCGACCTTGCTTAGGATTTTGTGAACTTAGAGAAATATTGCAGGAGTGTTGTGGTCATTTGTTTTTGTTTAAAGGAATATAGTGGACACGTGGAATTTGTTTTGGCAAGTAGTATAACACTTAAGAGTCTTCAAGCATTTTTTGAGTGAATAGTGCTACATTAAGAGTTTAGGTACTTCTATTTTTTTTCATATAAACGTTGAGAATTTTTGGTGGACACTGTCGAACGACGGATCAATGTACATTGAGGACACAGTAAGGGACGCTGACTCTGAGGTGCAGCAGCGGGGTTTGTTAGATGACATTAGAGTTATAGCTAGTGAGGAGGATGCAAGGAAGTTTCTGGAGATACCTATTACTGCTGACCGGGTGTCCGGGATTGATCGGTATGGTCTCCAGTGTTTGGCCACGGTCATGGGGCATGTGGGCACTAGCAGCATGTCGAGAGGTGACCTGGTGGCCTGTGTGCTCGGCGGGGTGCGTGGGGCTTCGGGTGGAGCGGGAGCTGGGGCACCTTCGGCCCAGCGCCCATTCCACTCGACTCCTACCATGGCGCCCCCTCGGGCTCCGGAGCCGGGTACGTTCCCGCAGGCCGATAGTCACTGGCAGCGTGGTTTGTCACAGGGTGGGTCTCCAATTGTTGCATCTCCTCCTCAAGGTTTAACTGCAGATATGCTCTTCCAGCTTGAGATGGCTAAGATGCAGCTGCAGCAGAAGCGGGAATCTGAGCAGCAGCAGCGGGAGTTTGAGATGGCTAAGATTCAGGCTGAGGAGAGAAGGGCCAGATATGAGCTTGAGCAACGGCAGCGAGAGAGTGAGGC
Organism: Lithodes maja; assembly: GCA_037953745.1. Lineage (NCBI taxonomy): Eukaryota > Metazoa > Arthropoda > Malacostraca > Decapoda > Lithodidae > Lithodes > Lithodes maja. Next base: position 78,661 of record JBAKBP010001563.1, read on the forward strand.
TGAGGAGAGAAGGGCCAGATATGAGACTGAGGAGAGAAAGGCCATACGTGAGGCTGAGCTTCAGTCTGAAGAGAGAAAGACCATGTACTGTGCAGACATAGATCTTGAGAAGTTTAGGGTGGAGTCGACAGGGCAGCGTCTCGGTTCTGGGAATCGAGGTCTTGATCAGTCTTTGTCGCACCTGCTCAAGTTGGTCCCTGTATTTGATGAGTCGGGTGTCACTGAATTTTGTATGCGTTTTGAGAAGAAGTGCCGGGAGCACCAATGGCCCGAGGTTAAGTGGGCAGCCCTTGTTTCCTCTAGATTGGTTGGCAAAGAACTCAGGGCATATGATGCGTTGCCCTTGGAGTTGTGCATCGATTACGAGGTATTGAAGGAGGCTGTCCTGCGGGCATATGAGTTACAACCAGAGACGTACAGATTGAAGTTCCGGGGTGTAACAAAAGGTCGTGAGTGCACCTTTCTTGAGCATGCCCGGGATCTGTCCGATGCATTTAGAAACTGGCTGCGTTCTGAGAAGGCATCGACGTTTGAGGAGTTGAAACAGCTGATGCTTCTAGAACAATTTTTTAAGTGTACGGGCAGCGATCTGACGTTGAATCTTAAAGAGAAAAACCCAAGAACTCTTCAGGAGGCAGCTGAGATGGCTGACCTTCGGATGTCACTGATTCGTGGGTGCGGGTCTGCACAACGGAACGATGCAGGTAACAAGGGGCGCAACACTCCACCCCCCCCGAATCAGTGATACACCATATAACCATTACAACAAGAGCAACGATACTAAGTCTGACCATAAACCTAATACCGTCCCGTTTAAGAAGGGTCAGGGCCCTTCCCCATCTCAAGGGAAGCCCAAGGGGTAGTTAGAGTGTTTTCATTGTCATGAGAAGGGGCATTTTGCAAGAGCCTGTCCAAGCAAGCTACCTAGTGCAGTTGTGTCTTTGGCTCGCAACATTGGGGTGTCCCCGAAGTCGTCTGAGTTTGCCCGGGGTATAACGTCAGAGGCTGGGACACAGCCAGTGGAGAAGAATCCGGAAGGCTCGAACCCTGTCCGCGATTTCTTTTGTGACCATCGAGGGCATGGCTGCGTGAAGTGGGCTGGTAAGAAGCATGGAGTTGAGCTGTTGCGAGACACGGGTGCCTCTCAGACTTTAATGAAGAACTTTACTGGTAGACCAATAAACGCGGCACGGGTGGTTGTGGTGCAGGGTATCAATGCTGTCAAGTCATACCCGTTGGTCAGGATGGAACTGGAGGTGGATGGTGTGACACGAGAGTTGGATGTGGGTGTTGTGGAGAACTTGCCTGTTGGGGGCGTCGACCTCCTTCTCGGCAACGACTTTGCGGTGCCTACTTCTGAGGTTTCACCCTTAGTCGTTGCCGAGAAGCCGGCCGACGTGAGTAGGGAGGAACAGGAGTGGGTAGAGAAGTGTCAAGTACAACCTATGGCGTGCGTTGTTACTGGACCTCTCGCATCCAAAGTGTCACAGCCTATTCCTCAGTCTTCTGATCAACGGAGGAACGGTCGGAAGAAGACGGCTAATGTTGGTAAAAGTTTGGAGAGTTTAGTACCAGCAGCGCTTCTTGGCGACTCAGTATTGGCACCATTGTTGGAGTCTGGAGAGGCCCCAGGACCTGTCACAGCTAGTGAGGAGGTAGGGCAGGAAGAGACTCCGAGGCAGCAACGTTACACACTGAGAGAAAAAAGGGTTGCTCAGTTTGATATTGGGGGAGGACTTGGGTTGCTTCGGAAGCATCTAGACAGGTTGGTTCCCTCAGATATTTGTAAACTGCAGTTGGAGGATCCAGAAGTTCAGAAGTGTGGTAATGGTGCTGTCGAGATCAAACACGAGGACGGGGAAACATGTCATGTGAACCTGTTGGAGGAGTTTGTGAGGCAACCACCTGAGCAGCCTACTGTCCCTGCATTGGTCTGCAGTGGCCAAGGTGGAGGAGGAGAGGGGGGCAGTAGGGCACAGGTGGAGGAGAGTAGGGATTGTCATGTCTCGGCGGAGAAGTGGGCGGGGGACACGAGTCTGGTGGCTGTGGAAGCGCTAGAGCACCTGCCTCAGCAGCAGTGGGCAGCGCTCCAGCACCAGCTCGGTTCATACCCCACTGGTCGTGCCGAGCCCCTGAGCCTCACAACTCAGGCGGTGCAAGATGTTCAGCGGGAAGGTCACGTGAATGTTGGGAGACCGTTAGCCTCGTTGTTTCGGTGGTTCAAGGTGGGCGACGAGGCTTTGGCATGGTTGCCAGGTCAGGGTCGACCCATGGCTGCCAAGGGTGGTGATCAAAAGGAGGACTTTGAGCAGATTGGTGAGGTTGGCTGTGGCATAGAAGTGCCCATTCGTCGCATAGCCTCCCAATGCTGCTCTAGTAGATTGCAACAGCCCTACCATAGACCGACTGTATCTGGCCATGTCGCTAAAAGCAGTGATGCTGCGCAGGCAGATGTAGTCGTAAGGAATGCGGGGGTGCGCATGTACGGTATCGGTGGGGAAGCCTTAGCAATTGTGAACTGTGGGAGTGACTGCACAGATGGTACTGATTGTCCCTCTCATGACCTGGCTGTTCTAGGGACGAAGGTGGAGAAGGAGGGAGACTACAGGTTAGAAGCTGCGGTCTCGGCTGGGTTGTGGAAGGGCACTAGGATTGTTATTCTGCGAGATAAGTTGTTTACTAGGCTGTGGCAGTGCATCCACATGTTTGTTGCTTCTCCAGGCCTGATGTACGGGGTAGAATCCGACATGCAGGCTGGAGACAGTGCAAGGCTCAGTTTAATTCCCTACCGTATAAATCCTGCTCAACAGCCTGTGGTGCAAGCAGAGCTGGATTACGTGTTGACGAAGGGTCTGAGGGATAAGGAATGTCGTGAGTGGTCGTTGCCTGTAACTTTGCAACCTGTGTTAAGATCAGTGAGTGTGTTGATTGAGTGTGTGTGCATTATCCCTGACAGACGCCTATACTTTATCAAGAGTTGACGACACCATAGACCGCCTCGGGGCTGCATCGCCTATCACGAAGGTAGAACTAGTGAAAGGTTATTGGCAGGCCCCGTTGCCGGAAAGAGCGAAGAGAAATGCCAGTCTTGTGTTGAACTGGGCAGTTTATCAGTGCCAGGTGTTGTTGTGCTGCCGGAACACAAGTTGGATGTGTGGCATGCTAAGGGCACTGATAATGTTGTGGCTGATGTTACGGCTGGATCGGCAATACATATTCGTGATTCTTGATCGTAGGACAGAAATGGCTTATGTGACAACGACACGCTCGATTCCAGTCCCAAATACTATATGCTCCAGACAACAAAAGCACCAATGCCCTACAGAGTTATCGTCTATGGTAACGAGGTACCTTAACTCGGCGAAAGTGTACAACAGGGGTAGGCTATGAGGCTAAACTCCCTCAGACATTTATAGGTTACGTTATTACTAAAGAAATGCAATACTCAAGAAACTACGTTAATATTAAGCCTCTAATAATGTAGAATAGAAGCAGGCTAAAGGTATGACAGTGAAATGCTAAATGACAAATGTACACGCCTACTTGAAAGCGCGTGCACTAGAATAACTGTCCCCTACTAACATGCACTAGCATGTAGCATACAAGATGTTCATGATCCAGTAGATACCTAATAATACACATGGAAGGAACATAAACAGTAGTCACTTATTGTAATAATGAATCTATACTTGGAATAACTAAAAGGTTGCAGGCAACAGTACTGCGCCGGTAGCCTACTACCGCATAGGCTACTTCGCTTCTCTCACTCTGTCTCCCCTCTGAGTCCGTATGCGCCCTACGCAATAGAACTCCGGACACAGCAGCAAAACGACAGTGCAGTTAATTGATACATGAAAGTATTAATAGTGTTGTCTTGTGTGTGAGTAATGTGTATTGTAAAGTGTTACATACATAAACTTAAAGAGAGCTGCAATGCATAGTAAAATAAAGATATAACCCACTCATCATCCCCATGTGTTCTAGCTAGCAGGCCAAGTCACAGGAACAACGAGTCCCAGCACCGAAAGCGAGAACCCAGGAAAAGACTGTAGAGAACACAAGGACAGATAAATTACGTTACTCTACTATACCGGCACTACGAGCGAGCTGTAGTCTCTGGTACTGCACTCGCTCCTGGCTCGGTAGGCAAATCAAGGCTAAGTCCTCGCCCCTCTACAGACAACTCCTGGGCATGGTCGGGCTCTTACACATGGCACTAGTCTAGTCACAAATTGGATGATGAGCTGGGCATATAACTCGTGAACATGTAGAACGTTCACCAACTATCCTCATCAAGAAGATCGCTGTTCACATTAACCCCTTAAATCTAATACATGTAAATATATGCTTGTCCTAAGAGTAATACGAGAGGTGAGTGCTGAAACTCCTTTAGGACCTCAAGGGAAGGGTATGCATTTAAATAGAGAGAAGAATGAAATGAGAGTAATGTCGTCAGAGAGAAAGAGTGCAACCGTGAGAAATTGGGAGAGAGGGCAAGGGATGTTAGAATCTCAAAGGTTCTAGGCAACCTGATCATGGAACACACAGCGAGCCTCCAGGCAATGTGCAGTACGACAACATGGGCAACCCAGGCAGCATAGGCAGGCGGCAATGGACTACCAACCCTGTCGCACCTAGCTATAAGCGCAAGGCTGCCAACCGGTCCATACGTCTGGCAACCACCACTCCGGCAGCGTGGCGCGTTGCTACCCTCTCGCTCTGAAAACTAACTCGCTCTCTCTCTCTGAACTCCCATTGTCTTATCTATCAACTTCTCTATTGATACTACATATTAAATGGAAGGTCTCGACATGGCTTAAAACAAAACCCACCACTGGTTAGCACATGACGAGACCTTTGCAGAGATACAAAGAACATAGTTATACGTTGTCACACTCAATATAAGCAGCCAGCACGGTACAGCGGTACAGAGGTACCACACAGTGGCGGTACAGTGGAGTACCAAGGAGTACAATCAGGTGGCGTTGCCACGCACTGGGTGCGTCACACTGATTGTTTGTCGCGGGAGGGTTTGTTTGCAGGAGAATCCTCGCCGTTCAGTCAGTGTGTGTTGAGAGTGGAGAAAAACTAGGCTTGCCCCTGTAAGTGCAGCCGCCATAAACATATTAAAAAAAAAATAAAAAATCACATAAAAACTCTTTCTTTTGATAGTTAATTGTAAGTTGCCTATGTTATAGCTAAAGTCCTAAGTTGAACCTGTCTTTCACTTAGGAGGCTGGGTTCTGTGAAGCTCGCTCTGGGAGCATAGCAGGCTAAAATTATACTATTATGTTTGGGAGGGGTTATAAGATTTTCTTTATGTTGATATGTTGTTTTATGTAAGATTGAGTTTTGCATTTCATTTCTGGCGGAGTGGCTATGTGTGACGGGTCTTGTCGGCATTCTGCCTTGTCAGATATCGTGCTCGCCTAATGTTGAGCGTCCTATATCTTGGGCGGGGTGTGACGCCTGCCAGCGTTGGCAGAATCGCCTCCCGGTAGCCACTAGCACTCGCCAGGGCAGTGAAATGGGCTACAGTCTGTCTACAATGATGTACTTTCTTTCTTGTGAATCGTCATGTCACAGGCAGGGTAGCGGTGGTCTTTGTTTTCGCCTGTGACAATGCATTGTATTTTATATCATGAGTTGAACATAAGATGCATTGTAGTGAAGGAGAGAGAGAGAGCGAGCGAGCAGGGTGGGGGAGGTGAGTGTTGCTTTTCCTCCTCCTCCCTCCTCCCTCCCGGAGGAGTTGCTGGCCCGCGTGGTCTTTTCTCTCGGTTTTGATTGGCTGGTGGTTCCTGGCGCCTTCTGCAGGTCTGCTGCCGGGTGACGTAGCGGCCTGTGATTGGCTGACCACCATGTCTTTGTGTGGGATCCTGGGGGGGTCCAGAGGAGCTATTCTCCTCGGAGCTTGCCTGACCAGCATACCCTTCACATATCCCTTGCACCTGTCTCCCGACTTCTACCTATAGAGCACTTTCTCTCTCTCTCTCTCAACTTCTTACCTCTCATTCTTCCACTCTATTTAATATCATAACTTCCCTTTGGTTCTGCACGATTTCATATATCGGCCATCGTATTATATGCTGAAGCTCTCAGATAACCCATGTTTAGTTAGGCATTTTGGAAGGGTTGCCATTTTTGTCTGTAGAGGTTTGACACACTCACGATGTCTCCCTTCCTGTATCGTGGTGGTCTGCTGGGGGATTTAATGCTAGACTGGGATAAGGCTACTGGTGTTGTGATTTCCATGTGTACTAGGTTTTGTTGAACCTGTACAATCGCAACGGAGACGTGGGAAGCCTAGGTGGTCTTTCTGACTGTGTACCTTGTGAGTTTAGCGCTGTGTTGCGAGTGAGGGCTTTTGCCTCTGCCACCCAACACTGTGCTAACTCGTTTGCTTTGACTTTGAGAGGGTCGCCAGGAGAGAACCAGATACTAGCGATCTGGATCTCTCAAGAGAGCACCCCGTCAATTAACGTAATTTGGCCGCACAGCCTTAAGGACTTCGCTAGGCTACGACACATTTGCTCAGCCTTGTTTCCTAGCCTACTACATCCCAGCTAGACTTTATTAGCCTAGCAGAGACCCGTTTAGAATTATAAACTCTTATGTTATGTATGTGTTACGACTGAGGTTTAAATATATCAGGGCTCTTATTCATTGGACTAGTAATGGCATAAATGCTACAACGGAAAGCGCTAGATCCAACCTCTGATGTATATTCCCAGTGAACAAAGAACACAAATACTCTCCTGAGTTCTATATGCAATAATAGGTTATCAAACTCTCAATAAATGTGCGTCTACTCTAGGCTTAATGTTATGTGAAAACAGCCTACTACTACCTATAACCGAAGGTGCTTGGTTATGGTATGCAAAGTAAGGTGGTAAGAGACGTTTATAGCTTACGTTACTTTAATCAATAAATGTCAGGCACTCCTGCATGAAAGAAAGTGCACTAAAGTCCTTCAACACCAACAAGGAATCTTCTTTAAATGTTAGATGCTATCAAGATGCTCGAATCGGAAATGGAACCCAAAAAGGCAGGCAGCGGAACAATGCTCGTGCAGGCTATGCACACAAAAGGCAGGATATATAATGCAGTCGGAGCCAAGAATATCCTAAACGCTACAACAATAATAATAATCGCCACGACAATGCAGTATTCCTATCCACAAAAAGAGCCTATGTCGTTTGTGTCTCAATTCATCAAACTAGGCTGCGAAATGCTTGTGTAATCATAAACGGGTATGCATAATAAGAGTAATTGGTTTAATATACTTAATGTCTACTATGACTGATAAAGTCTAGCTAGAGTCAATGATATGAGATACTGGTGCGCATGGCATGCCGCATAGCTTAGTGCAAATCTCAAGTCTGTGCGTCAAATATTACATTATAGTGAAGGGTAGCTCTCTTGAGAAACCTTAATACCGAAGTATTAAGCGTTCTCCTGGCGTACCTCAAAGACAAACAACCGAGCTTAGAACAGTGCAGAATGGTATAGGCAAAAAGCCCTCATTCGTGCATGCTCTATTCTCAATGGCACACAGACTAGAATTTACCCAATCAACTCCAGTTCTCACGTATGTCGTGCAGCTTTTAACTAAAGCCAGCACCCATCGGAAACAATACCTTATAGTATCAGACTCCTAGTCTAGCATTATCTAATCCAGCAGAACACTAATAATTATAGGAAGCGGTACTGAACAATGTGAATGCCAACCAATGCTTCGTGATCAACTTATCTTAACAACTAAACATACATGGGTTATATAAGACCTTAACACACAATACAACTGGCCAGCATGAAGCTGATTATGCAGAGTTAACCAGAGGCGGTATAATATTAATAAAAGGTGGTGAAAGATATGGGAAATGAGAGAGATAGGCAGAGGAAAAGGTTCTCAGGTGCAATAAGGGGGACAGATATCAAAGGGATAAGAAGGGTGCGTTCTAGAAACCAGATCTGAGGGAGAGAGTGGCAAGAGAGCTGTATATATACTGGCACTAGCTCGAACCGCGTAGGCAAAGCAGTAACAAGTCCTCCAGCCAATCCACAGGAGACCAGCAAGCCATGACGTCATCGAACATGGTAAAAAACTCCTCCAGCCAATGCCCAGGAGGCGAGCCAGCCGTGACGTCATCGAGCATGGCAAAAAACACTGTGCGCCTCCTCACACTCTATTCTACTCTCTCTCTCTCTCTCTCTCTCTCTCTCTCAAATCCTATCATTACTACTTAATGATAAAACATATACTTTGCAATTAAATATATAAAGCCTTGACATAGGCGAAAACAAAGAGCCTTTCTGACTGCCCATGACACAAGCTTTCATATGAAATAAAGCACACAATAATACATCAACTGTAGCCACATCCACTGCCCTGGCGATCCTAGCAAGTCACCATAGGACAAGCCATGCGGTTCTAACGGAGTGGTTAACGTCACCCCCCCCCCCCCCCCCCCCCCAAGATTTTTCTCAGAGGTCCAAAGCTCAAAAAAATCTGATGGTTGTTGTTGTTGTTGTTGTTCCCTAAGCTGCCTGGCCGAACAGCCCCGAGTCCCTGAGGAAGGCCATGGCCACGATCGGGCTTTCCCACAGAGCTCTCATTGAGTGTAGGTTGTGTTGTTGGCGTAAGTGGTTGTGTGAAATGCAGTCTTCTATGATGTGTTTAATGGTATGGGGTGCTGTGTTACATCCCGGGCAGGCGTCGACAACGGAGTCATCCAGTCTCTTCTGATAGCTCAGGAGAGCTGGATGGTGTCCGCATCTCAGCCTGGCCAGGTGGACTCTGTCCTCGCGAGGGAGGGAGGATTCGGAAGGATGGATTTCGGGAGGTCGTGCATGCAGCTGCGTGTTGTCTGTGAGTGAGTGGATGGATTGGCGAGAGATATGAGTATGGATGTGCTTCTGGAAGTTGGTTCGGGGTGGGCAGGGAGGGAGAGAGGACAATAATTGTGTGTGATACCGTGTGCTGGGTGTTGTTTTGATATTTCTTGGTGTCTGTGGATGTGTTGCCATGTAGTTTAGTGGGTGGTCTTGGTTCGTGGAGGCTTCTGCCAGGAATTGAGTGCCTCTCATGTCCAGATGGTCTTTAACTTTGAGGATTTTTGTTTCTTGATGTAGATGATCTGTGGGTGTAGTAGCTGTGCAGCCTGTAATGATCTTCAGGGCTTTGTTTTGACTAGTCTGTAAGGTCTTATGATGTGTTTCAGCTAGGTTAGAAGCCCAGGCTGGGCTTGCGTATTCCATTACTGATCTTATGTATTGTTTATATACTGTGGTGGTAGTTTCTTTGTTGTGTCCAAATTTTGTGTGAGCAAGTGACCTGAGGGCGTTAAGTCTGGGTGTCAGTTTCTTTTTAATGCTTGTGGTGTGCTGTTTGAATGTCATATGAGTATCATATGTTACTCCTAGGATTTTGGGTGTGTGTGTATGTGTTAGGGGTGTGTTGTTTATGGTGAATTGAGGGATGTATTCGTGTTCACCTGTCCAGCTTGTGAGCAGGGTTGCGGTGGATTTGGCTGGGGCTAGATTAAGTCTGTTTGTAGTGCACCAGCCATGTAGTGTGTTGAGATAGGGTTGAAGGAGATCTGTTGCTCTTCTTGGGTCATGGTGTGTGCATGTGAGTGTTATGTCATCTGCATAGGAGGCTAAGTTTATTTGGGGAGTATTGGGTGTAGTTATATCGTGCATGTACAGATTGAAGAGTGCGGGCGATAGGACGGATCCTTGTGGGACTCCGTTTGGAAAGTTTCTGATTTTAGATGACTGACCGGCAAAAGATACGTGTGCACATCTGCCTGCTAGGAAGTTGGCCAGCCACCTTTTTGTGTTGTTGTGCATGTTTGTGTTGTAGATTTTGTTTGTTAGGTTGTGGCGTGGGATGGCATCGAAGGCTTTACTAATGTCGAGTGTGGCTAATAGTGATCTGTGTGGTGGTCTAGCTGAGTTGATGCCGTCAAAAGCTCTTTGTGTAAGGTCTGTGAGAAGAGTGTTTGTGGAGTGCAGTGGCCTAAAGCCATGTTGTGTTGGAGCTAGGGGTAGGTCGGGTGTAATTAGTTGTAATACTAGGCGTTCCATGACTTTGGAGGGGGATCAAAGGAGTGTAATGGGGCGGTGCGAGGAGGGTAGCGTGGGGTCTTTGTTGGGTTTGGGGAATGTGATGATGATACCATGCTTCCAAATGTCTGGTATTGTGTTGTGTGAATAGCTGTAGTTTGATATGTTAGTGAGTGTTTGTATGCCTTGTGGTCCCAGGTGTCTGAGGTGTATGTTGCTTATGTTGTCTAGGCCACAGGCGGGTGAGTGCTTGAGATTGTTGATGATATGCTTTGTCTGGTGATTGGTGAAGGGTGTATAGTCAGGGTCTGTGGGGAATTGTCTCTTACGTCGGATGACACGTCGGTCGTCTTTGTGAGGTTTTAGGTGGCTGACATGTGAGAAGTGATTGATGAGAGTGTTTGCTTGTTGTTTACATGAAGGAGTAGAGTCTGTTGTTGTGATTGCAGCATGTGATAGTGTTGTGTTGCTGTTGGAAAGTGTGATGCTGTTTAGTGTTTTGTAGAGTTTTTTGGGGTTTGTTTTGTGATCAAGTGTTTGTAGGAAGTTATTCCAATTTAGTTTTTGTTGTTCTTGTATTTTGTTGTTAGTTTGGGTGTTGAGTGCTTGAATTTGTTGTGTGATGTCTTGTGTGTGGGGTGCTGGGGAGTGTTTCAGTGTGTCGCGTTGTCTGATGAGGTTTTGAATTTCTGGTGTGAAGTTGGGGTTGTGTCTTTTTCTGTTACCTCTTGGAATGTGTTTCTTGTCAGCGTTTTGGATAGTTTTATTGAGTATGTGTACAGCATTGTTGATGTTAGTGATGGGTGTACTGTTTAGAGTTGTGAAGTGTTGTTCGGTCTCATTTGTAAATGCTTCCCAGTTAGCTATTTTATAATTGGTGTATGTGTGTTTGTGGCTAGCTGGGGTGAGTCTGGTTTTGGTGGTGATAATGATCGGGAGGTGGTCAGAGCCTAAGGTTCTGACCACCCTCCAGGATGTTGTGGGGGCGAGTTCTGGGGAGCAAAAGGTGATGTCTGGAGATGATGGGTTATAGAGGGCTTGGTGAGGAATATGGGTATGTTGATGGATGTCGTTAAGGATGATGAGGTTATCTGTTTGGTTTTGTAGTACCAGCCCTCTGTCTGTGTCAGGGTTGTCGACAAACCAGGCCGACGTCTTGGCGTTGAAGTCACCACCCAGGATGATGTGTGGAGTGTTTGTGATGTGTTGTAAGTGTGGTCTGTATTCATTTGGTACTGTAGGGGATGTTTGGGGAGGGATGTATGTGTTTATGATGGTTATGTTGGATTTGTTGCCAGTGCGTATTTTAATTGATTGTATTTCTGTTGTGTTATCATTTGGGGGGAGGAGGGATTTGGTTTGTACACTGGTTACTATGTATGATATTTCATTGTGTACCAGGGTGATGAGTCCACCGCCCCCGCCGACAGCCCGGTCTTGTCTGATGGTGATGAAATTATGAAATGTGGGTGTTTTTTGTGATGTGCGGAGTTTTGTTTCTTGTTAGATGGCAATGTGTATGTTGTGTTGTTTGATGAAGTGTGAGAGTTCGTGTTTCTTTGTGTTAATGCCATCTATGTTCAATTGGAGAATGTTAATGTTATGTGCACGATGTATGTTGGGTGCTGCTGCACGAGGATGGGGTGGGGGTGAGGGAGGGGCTGGAGGTTGGGATGGGTGAGGTGGGGGTGGGGATTGGGGAGCAGGAGATGGGGGTTGGAATGGATTGGGATGGGGTATGGTGTGTTGAGTTGAGGATGTGGATAGTATGGGAAGGTTAGATGGGTTAGGGAGGAGAGGTGGACGGGTTTTAGGGGGGGGAGTGGATGATATGGGAAGGCTAGGTGGGTTGGGGAGGAGAGGTGGACGGGTTTTAGGCGAGGGATTTGACTGGGAGAGGGAGGGGCATGAGGAACAGGTCCAGGAGTTCGTGTAGTGTTTCTTGGAGGCAAGTGTTGTACAGGTGAAGTGGGTCCAGTTCCTGCATGAATTGCAGAGAACTGAACCCTTAGTGTGGCGACTCGAAGTGATGGGTTTTGAGCAAGTTGGACATATGTATGTGTACGTGGGTCCTGGGTTGCTCTCAATGTCTCCGGCTAGAAGAAGTCTTCGAGAAATGACAGCCGGAGAGTCATTTCTCGGTGTAGGAAAAACTGTGTGATGTGTGTGTGTGTGTGTGAGAGGTGTGGAAATTCCCGGCGCGACCGAAGCCACTCCAAGGACCCGTGCCCCCAGGGGGGGGGCAGGGGATAGTTGTGACGGTTTGGCTCCCGAAACTGCTCCCCGCGGCCGGCATCCGGTTGTCCTCCACTGGTCGATTTATCTTGTCTCCGGCCGTGGAGGGTCGGCAGCCATCCGCGGTTGGCAGCTCCGGGAGGTGGTCCCACGGCGTAGACGCCGCCACATCAGGACCAATCTGATGGTTAAAACCCATGCTACATCTCTACTTCCCATCACCCAGTGGCAGTAAAATATCTGGCATAGTTCTCAACAAAACATTTTAAAAAATTATAACCCTCCCCAACACAATAGGTTAAATCATAATTATGTAGTTATGCTCCTCAAGAGCGAGCTTCTCTAGCCCAGAATTCTGAGAGGAGTGCAACTCAGAATTACTGCTATAACATACTGAAAAAATTCAACTATCAAAGAAAGAGTTTTTATTTGATTTTTATGTTTTTAATTTGTTTATTTCGGCTGCACTATAGGGGCAAGCCTAGTTTTTTCTTCTATACCAAACGCTCAACTCCTGCTTTACGACCCAATACGCTGGGCTACAACCGCGAGCCAACAAGCACCAAGCGTAAAATACTATTCAAACCAAAGCAGGAGGCTACCCGTGTGTCAATCTACCCAGGATCATCTACCCTTGAAAGACAATCTGCAACCACGTTGTCACAACCGGCAATATGGCGTATGTCCAGGCTATACTCCCGTAACACCAGCGACCACCCGGTCAGCCTCATATTCCGATTGTGAAACTGGTCCAAGAACTTGAGAGGGTGATGATCTGTGTAAACTACAACGACCGGACCATAGGCTGGAACATAGACCTCGAAATGCCCCAGCGCAAGCACAACCGCCAGCAGCTCCTCCTCGACAACAGAGTAGTTCTTTTGGGCTGAATTGAACTTCTTCGAGTAGAAACTAACAGGATGTTCCAGCCCATCATCATCCCTTTCCATAAGGACGGCACCAGCCCCCACACCACTAGCATCCGTTGCTAGTTGGAAAGGCCCCTCAGGGGCCCTGAGGATCGGGTGAGTGCACAACAGGTGTTTTACTACTCCAAACGCCTTCTCACACTCAGGCGCCCGTTTGACTTTCTTATCCTTCCAGTTATCCTCCACCTGAGCTTGACTGTCCCGTTCTCCTTCTCCACCTTGACTGCTAAACGTCATCACAGGCACAGTGAGAGGCTTAGGGGGGTGCCTCACATACTCCTTCATGAGATTAACGTGACATAACTGATTGCGCTTACGTCTGTCTGGAGCGGCCACCAAGCAATCCAGGTCCGATAGCCTCTCAACCACCCTATAAAGACCAGTGTACTTCGTGGATAAGGGATGACCTACAAGGGGCAGTAGAATCAACACCTCCTGACCCACGTGAAACTCCCTGAGTTTAACCTTGAGGTCGTACCTGTCCTTTATGAGGGCCTGAGAGCTAGTCAAATTACGGCCAGCCAACTCCAGACTACGCAACATCCGTTCTCGACTGTCGAAGACATACTTAGCATAGAACAAGGTTTTTCTGCGCCCTCCCATATTTCTTTAACCATATGGAGAGGCCCTCGGACACGGTGTCCAAAGACGAGCTCATTAGGGCTGAATCCCAAACTTTCCCCAGGTACCTCCCATGCAGCAAATAAAACATATGGCAGGCCAAGATACCAATTTTTCCCACTCTCAAAGCAACAACAACGAAGCACAGATTTTAAAGCTGAGTGCCATCACTCTAACACACCCTGGCTCTCCGGATGATACGCAGATGACACAACCGTAACAATCCCATGCTGTGGCATTGCTTGAACAAAGAGGTTAGAAGTGAAGTTGGATCCTTGGTCTGACTGAATCCCCTGCGGGTAACCATACCGGGAAAAATACACTAGCAAGTTCCGGATCACCGTCTTCGCTGACCCATTTCTCATAGGGTACGCGTCAGGGTACCTTGTTGCTACCTCCATGATGGTCAGGGGATACTTGTAAAAATCTCCCGACTGTGCATCACTGTCCTCCTCCAACTCGACAGCACCAGTACCACATTCAAGAACCTCCGGGTCTTCTAATTGCAATTTACGAATGTCCGAAGGAGCAAGCTTATCTAAGTGTTTGCGAAACAACTCATGCCCCCCTCTTACATTGAATTTAGCCTCCCGTTGCTCTCTCTTCGTCTTTTTAAGCCCATCCTCTGCCTTCTTAGTAACAGTTAATGGGTCTTCTCCAGACTCGAAAATCGGTCCTAATAATGAGTCCCCGAGAATGTCCGTTGATACTAAACTCTCAACCGCATCAACTTTCAACCCCTTCTCGGTACCTTTCCTCCGCTTGTCTAAAGACTGTTGACCAGAATGTGACTCCCTGGGTGCAAGATATCTGGTGACAACACATGCCATAGGTTGCACCGGACACTTCTCAACCCACTCCTGCTCCTCCCTACTCACGTCGGCCGGCTTCTCGGCAACGACTAAGGGCCCCGCAAAGTAGGCCCCGCAAAGTCGTTGCCGAGAAGGAGGTCGACGCCCCCAACAGGTAACTTCTCCACAATTCCTACATCCAGGTCACGAGTCACACCATCAACTTCCATCTTCATTCTTACAAGCGGGTATGACCTTGTTGCATGAACTCCCTGAACCACAACCACCCGCGCCGTATTTACAGGTTTACCAGTGAAATTCCTCAACAATGTTTGCGATGCCCCAGTGTCACGCAAAATTCTCACCTCATGTCTTCTACCGCCCCACTCCACACAACCGAGTCCCCTGTGGTCACTAAAGGCATCACGGACAGGGAATAAGCCTTCCGGATCCTTCTGCACTCGCAGTGTATTTACCTCGGAAGAATTGCCTCTAACAAACTCCGATGTCCTCTTGAACACTCCAATGCCGTGAGCAAAAGACACGGCTGCCGGAGGAGGTCGACTAGGGCACTCATTTGCCTTATGACCCTCCTGGTGGCAACTAAAACACATAAATTTCGGTTTCGGCTTATACTGTGATGTAAAAGGCCCCTGACTTTTCTTATACGGTGTGGCGTTAGGTTTGGATTCAGTTTTAGTTTCATTGCTCTTTTGTTTAAATGTGTCATTGCTACGGGGAGGGGGAGGATAACGGTCCTTAGCACTTGCATCGTACTTCTGTGAGGACCCGCAACCCCGAATCAACGACAGCCGTCGATCAGCCATTTCTGCTGCTTCGACTAGAGTTCTTGGGTTTTTCTCCTTTAAGTTCAAAGTTAGATCACCGCCCGTGCTCTTAAAGAACTGCGTTTATAAAAAAAAAGAGAAGTACCTAAACTCTTATGTAGCACTATTCACTCAAAAATGCTTTAAGACTCTTAAGTGTTATACTACTTGCCAAAAAAAATCTGTGTCCACTATATTCCTTTAAACAAAAACAAATGACCACAACACTCCTGTAATATTTCTCTTAAGTTCACAAAATCCTAAGGAAGGTCGCCATTTGTTACGACCGGGACTCGTATAAAACAAGGGCTCTTAATCATTGGACTAGAAAGGCACACAGCCACAACGGTAACACTAGATCCAACCCTCGAACTTATAATGCCGGCACACAAAAACACATATACCCTCCAGAGTTAAATCTGCGATAACGGGGTATCCGATAACTCGGTATAAATGCACTACTACTACAGGCTGATGATCTCTGATACAGCCTGATCACAACAACATACAATTACGTTAATAATGTATACAAGAAAAGGGATAGAGAGCTTAATTAAATCACTGAAATGATTTAATGCAAACAAGAAGAAGGTATAATTAAAGTTACTCTAAACAATAATAAACTGTCACTCCTATAAAGAAAGTGAATGAAAGTCCTAAAGCATCGAGCAGGAATCTTCTGAAGAAAGTCTGATGCTGCTTAAGATGATCGAATCGGATTTTGAACTGTTATATAAAGCAGGAACAAGATATGACAAGTGTATGGACATACAGTGTTAACTGGCACGGGAATAATAATAAATGCGCAATAGTATTATCTCCAACAACAAAAGAAGTACTTCCTCAGGCAACGTAAAAACCTGCTCAGGTTGTGCAACTCAACAACAACCAAGGCTTACAATCAACGTGAATAAAAATGCTGCATACATAACATAAGAGTTTATAATCCTAATTGGGTGTCTGCTAGGCGAATAAAGTCTAGCTGGGATGTAGTAGGCTAGGAAACAATGGCTGAGCAAGCAGCTCGTAGCCTAGCGAGGTCCTTAAGACTGTACGGTTAAATGACGGGGTGCTCTCTTGAGAGATCCAGATCGCTAGTATCTGGTTCTCTCCTGGCGACCCTCTCAAAGCAAAACGACTTAGCACAGTGTTGGGTGGCAGAGGCAAAAGCCCTCACTCGCAATACAGTGCTAAACTCACAAGGTACACAGTCAGAAAGACAACCTAGGCTTCCCACGTATCCGTTGCGATTGTACAGTTTCAACAAAACCTGGTACACATCGGAAATCACAACACCAATAGCCTCACCCCAGTCTAGCATTAAATAGCCCAGCAGACAACCAAGCAAAAGGTAGGGAGACACCACGAGTGTGTCGAACCTCTACAGACAAAATGTTAACCCCTCCAAAATGTCTATCTAAACATGGAATATCTGAGAGCTTTAGCATATAATACGATGGCCGATGTATGAAATCGTGCAGAACCAAAGGGGAGTTATGATATTAAATAGATTGAAAGAATGAGAGGTAAGAAGTTGAGAGAGAGAGAAAGTGTTCTATAGGTAGAAGTCGGGGACAGGTAGCAAGGGAGATGTGAAGGGTATGCTGGTCAGGCAAGCTCTGAGCAAGGAAGGCACAAGGCAGCAGGGAGTGCGGGGGGGACCACTTCCTGACGCGGCAGGAGGGTGGTGAGGCGGCCAGCCACTCAGAGGGCTCGGCCGTGGCATGACGTCACCGAGACAACGTGTAACACTACGCACACTACCCTCTGTCTCCTGCACTTACTCACTCACACTCTCTAGCTGTATCATTCAGTCTTATACATTAAACTTATAACTGATGATATAAAATATAATCCCTTGTCACAGGCGAAAACAAAGACCACTTCTATACTGCCTGTGACATGACGATTCACAAGAAAGAAAGTACAACATTGTAGATAGACTGTAGCCAAATACATAGCCCTGGCGAATGTTAGCGAGTGGCCAAGCGAGCGGCTGAGCCCACGTGGTGTTCTGCTAAGCTGCAGGCGTCACAGGAGAAACTCAAAGACTATTGTGGCAGGGCAGATTGAAATGGAGCACACACCAATCACCCTCCTAAATGCTAAGGTTCTTGCAGGAGTTCAGCTGAGGGCAACTGAGAAGGGCGGGTATTTTGAAAACAAATAAAAAATAAACTTCAAAAATGGGCTGCTGCAGGATGATTGCAGAATCCTGCATGAGGTTGCTCAACTTCCTTGAGTCCTCTTGGGATGATGTTTGGCATCTTTCGGCGGAGGAGCTAGCCCCATCCAATCAGGCACTCTTGCGCACCCGGAGTGAGTATTATGATCGGTGATCAGTGATATTTGCGGGTAATGTTCACAAATCAATTTAGCGACTTTATTTTGAGTAGAATATGATTTGTTGCCTAGAAATGGGATAGTGCAATAAACAATGGCTTTCTGAGCTGTAAGGATTGGAGTTGAGGAGGTTCTTAATTTATTTAGCTGCTTACCAATCAAGGTATTTGTGAAATTTATTGGAAAGCCATTAAATTTCAGTGTTTTACGTAAGAATTCAAATTCGAGGTGGACGGACATGTAAGATGAACATATATGGTAGGCTCTGGTGACTAAAGTAATAATTAAATTTTTCTTATATTGTATGGGAATGCTAGAATTAAATTTTGTTGTAAGTCCTGTACAGCTCAGAAAGCCATTGTTTATTTCACTATCCCATATCTAGGCAACAAATCATATTCAATTCGAAATAAAGTTGCTAAATTGATTCGTGAACATTACCCTCAAATATCACTGAGAGTGGTATTCAAATCTCCCCAAACACTCTCTCACTTCTTTAAAATTAAAGACCGAATCCCCGATTCTCTGCAGTCCTCGGTGGTGTACTCCTTTAAATGTAGTCGATGCAATACGACTTACATTGGTCAGTCCAAGAGACATCTCACCGCCAGGATCTCGGAACATCGGGGTAGGTCATTTAGAGCTAACCGACCTCTTTCAAATCCTTCCTTTTCTGCCATTCGATACCACTCTGAATCATCTGATCACCCCATAAAACCCTCCAATTTTTCAATTCTCACCACTGCCCCAAACAGTCACAAGACTCCTGTCGGAGACCCTGCTCACCCAGTTACATAAACCCAGCCTGGGTGTGCACAACTCCTCCACTCCTCTACTGTGTTTATAATATGTAAAGATTAGTTCTTGTATTTATGAAAACATTTATGTTATTAACTTTGCTCCCCCCCTCCTTTTATTGTTCACATATTGTTTCTTCGCCTCTCATTTTATTCTTCCACTCTACTATTTCTAATATGTATTGCGTTATTTTTATAACTATTAATTTTAAGTTTTATTCTAGATTTGTTAAATTTAGTCAATAATAAGAATATTAACATTAGGAAAATTACTCAGCCATTCATATAGGCCTTTAGTTAATTTCAGTTTAGGTCTGAATATGGTTTATGCTTAACCCTCTCACGTTCTTGACGCAATTTTGAGCCTATTAGGGATACTTTAAAGCCTTTGTTACCATCAGGGGTATTTAGAAACCTTTAGTTTAGTTACTTCAACCTCTGCAGTTGTCTTTGAGTTAGCTGTGGGCAGAAAACTAATTTTGAAGAGGTACTGTAATTATAAGAGTGAGAGAACTCTATTTATTTTTGCTAATCTGGCAACCTCCGAGTCATAAAAAAGTGAAAAGAGTTAAACCGAAAAGTTATCAGAATAAAGATGTTCGTACCAGCGCTGGTATATAATATTATACTGTATATATATATATATATATATGTTAATAACTATATCCAATTAAATTTGTTCCTTAGTATGGTCCCCCCCCTACTCCACCTAGTCCAGTGGTTCTCAACTGGTGGTCCATGGTGACTTTTTGGGCGGTCCACAGGACGTTCACTATGTTTGGTAATAAACTGAAGATTGGTGCATATATAATTACATTTATTGAAAATGAATTACGAAAATATGTATCAAAATATATAATTGACCATTAATTGTATTGTATTATTCCTATTTAATAAAATATATTGGCAATCTTCAGTATGCAGCTGTAGAGAGACGTTGGCATCAAAAACACTGCCTGATCACCTGAACACCATGTTCAAAGGATTGGTGAAGGTGGTTAATTACATCAAATCGTCAGCAGTGAACACCAGGCTGTTCAGAAAATTATGCCAGGACGTAGGTTCCAGCTTTGAGGTGCTACACTGGTGTACGGTGGTTGTCAGCAAAGAACGTAGTCAACATTGAAGTGAGAGAAGAATTGGATTAATATCTCCAGTCTCAAGGGAAAAGGGATATTAAAAATATGCTAACACAGTCAGAATTAGAAATTGCATACGTCTGTTGATATTTTTGGAATCTTGAGCAAACTGAATCTTCCGCTGCAAGGGAAAGGTGCTAATTTGTTCTCTCACCAAGGCTTTTCTTGAAAAATTAGAACTCTGGATCGAACGCGTCAAAGGCAACAATTTGGTTCAATTTCCACATGTGAATGCCATGCTCGGGGAAAAGGAAGCCATTCAGATACAAATTCTCGAGCTTTTACGAAAACTGCAGGATGAATTTCAGCGATAGACCTACTTTCCGGAGGTGAACATGACAAGGTATGGGTTATCTTTCATCAGGAATCCATTCACAACAGTTGTTCATAGTGTTCCAGAGGATCTTTAGGAGGAATTCTTGGGTCTGAAAAATGCTCAAGATGTGTACCAGCATTCTGACATGGACATTTTTTGGGCCAGCATGATTGGTACTTACCCAAATCTGTCAACACATGGAGTCAAATGTTTGTTGTCTAGCCTTCATTTTTCATTACTCAAAAATGAAATGGTCCACAATATTTCTTTTATTGGGCTGGTGGTCCATGGCCTGAAACGAGTTGAGAACCACTGACCTAGTCAGAGGAAGAGGGCAGCAGTGGAGGACGCTCAAGCTGGAGTGTCAAAGAAATCCAAGTTAGTCGTCCTCATAGACAACAACTGAGCTCAGACCGCAGGAAAACTGACACACCGTTCCAATGCCTCTCCCGCAGTAATGTCAAGATTTTGTGCGCAGTTTAAGGTGCATCAGCTGTGAAATGACAGTACACGGAGCCTAGTCGGGATTACTGTGAGTCTGAATATTTTGGGCAAGAATGTAGGGAAGATATCAAGGAAACCGGCCACAAATTTTCCTGGAAATTTGGAAGTCACCCATCGAATGAACATAACCTATACATCATATCAATATATGTTTCAACTTTCGGAAAAACCGTTTTCCCCATTATCCAACAATCTTAAGATACGGCCCCCGATAGTGGGGACGGCTATGAAGTACAGCGAAATTGAGGGGTAAAAGACGAAAATAAGGGGTAATATTAGCCTAACCTTACCTAACCTAACCTAACCTAGTACCGGTATATTAGGTGGGGGCTGCCACCCCTGCGGGCCCGCTGGTTTGGTATGTAATTAATAAAAGGTTGACGTCGCCAAAAAAACTTGAATGAAGTCTAGGTATCTGCAATCTTCAGCTTTGGCTGTGGATAACAGGAGGTAAATATTAACTTTTTCAAAGTAATTGAAAACGTGTTTTCCGAAAGTTGAAACATATATTAACCCGTACAGCCCCAGCGACGTGCCAGGCGCGTCGGCGATGTATGTAACACACAGGCCCCAGAGACGCACCTGGCGCGTCACCCTAATTGCGCCGACCGTAACCTCAGGTGTAGCCACTCAAGAGGGCTCAGATTTTTATGGGAACTGTGTACGTATCCCACGCAACCGTGCCGATGGTTGAAAACTCTCAAAGTCCACGTGCGTGAGCGCGCAATAACCTGTTTTTTGGGGTAATTGCCTTCAATTTTTTACCCTTGTAAAATACGTTTTCGGGGGCTCTGTAGGACCATTATTTAAGCTTTTTGAGCGGTTTTTCGTGGTTTTTCCTTCATTCCTAACCCATTCGCTATGGTTTCTGGAATAAAATTTTGAAAACCGGCCGGGTTCTGGTGAACAAACATTACAAAACTAGCCGGGGCTGGACGGGTTAATATGATGTATAGGTTATGTTCATTCGATGGGTGGCTTCCAAATTTCCAGAAAAATTTGTGGCCGGTTTCCTTGATAAATACCGAATGTAGTTACCGGGTGTACCGCCCGTCTTGTTTACACTACGCGGACGCTCACCATCATGTTCCCGTCTATTTTGACTGTCTCTGGATACAAAAATACATTAACCTAACCAAACAACCTAACCTAACCTAACCTAGTATTAGGCCTATAGATTTATAAGGATTTATTTTACTATAAGTATTTATAGATGATTTATGTTGTATGTCGGTAGTGGTACACCCGGTAACTACATCCTTCCCATATTTTGTGTGTCGACTGAGAGCCGACTCTGGGAGCCGCTCGGTTAAATTATTTGTATGCCTTTTTGCTAATTTTACGCTTCATTCTTCCAAGTCAAGCTTTGCTTACTTCGGTAAGGGTTGTGTTAGTGGGCGTAGCCTACCGTCGCTTTGTTCACATAGACGCACGCTCGCAGATATGTTCGTGTCTCATTTGACTTAC
Organism: Lithodes maja; assembly: GCA_037953745.1. Classification (NCBI taxonomy): domain Eukaryota; kingdom Metazoa; phylum Arthropoda; class Malacostraca; order Decapoda; family Lithodidae; genus Lithodes; species Lithodes maja. The sequence continues at coordinate 100,701 of JBAKBP010001563.1, forward strand.
TTTTTACAAAATTATCCCATGGCCAGCTGTTACTTGCCCCTTGCTAGTAATAGAAATGATGATGACAATAAGTCATGGGGGATGAGAGGGGCAAAGCCCCCCTCAACCCATTTTTAACCTACAGCTGGCCGTGGGATACAATAATGGGTTGAGGGGGGAGCTTTGCCCCCCGCACTCCCTATGACTTAATGTCATCAACATATATATTACCAGCAAAGGGTAAATAACAGCTGGCCGCGAGATAATTTTGTACAATAAAACAGTCAAATTTGACTCGAACTTAACTGCAAGCGTGCGATTATGTAAACAAAGTGGACGGTACGTCCGCTAACATAGCCCTTACTTTTACTTCATTGGCTATAGGTTTATAAAAATTGAAATGTAAGAACACATGTGAAATATAAATAAATTTACATGAAAACTAGGACAAAATTAGGTAAGGATGTAGTATTCGGGCGTACCACCCGCCTTGTCTACACTACTCGCACACTGGCAATCATGGTTCTGTCTATTTTGACTGCCCGGTTACTACTGTAGGTTACATAGTACATCCTTCCCCAATATTCTTAAAGCTTTTTCTACACTTATAGTCCCCCCCTATTATTTCGCTAAAATTTTGCTCAAAATATGTAAATGTGCTTCTTATCAGAATTGTTCGACTTAGTACATCGTTATACTTTGATGAAACCCGGAAGTTGATAGAGAGTTAGAGAAGAAAGTAATATGTGTGGAAGGCAGTATGAGTTATAGCCTATACGAAACAAGGACAATCGCGTTCGGACCTTGTTTGCAGCCTTCATGCTGGCGCATAGAATTGATTGTGGCTTAGCGCTAAATTAAGCTTCAAACCATGAAC
>JBAKBP010001563.1:101756-208266 GCA_037953745.1 Lithodes maja
ATAGAACTCTGTAGAGTATTTGTGTTCTTTGTTCACTGGGGATATACATCAGAGGTTGGAGCTAGCGCTTTCCGTTGTAACATTTATGCCATGACTAGTCCAATGAATAAGAGCCCTGATATATTTGAACCCCAGTCGTAACAAATGGCGACCTTACCTAGGATTTGGTGAACCTACATTTATTAGCAGGGAACATTTGTTGTTTTGGAGAATATTTTGCGGGGATCAGCAAGAATATTTTTTTTTTTGCAACATAGTATAGCCCTTGAGTATTTCCGAGAATTTTTGTGTGTATATCGAGGTATAAGAGTTTGGGGTGCTTCTTTTCTGAATATTGTGGTGAGAAATTTTTGTGAGCATCATGTCTTATACCGGATCAGAGGAGAATGGAGACACAGTACGTAATGTCGAAACTGAGGAACAGCAGTATGATGATATGGTTAATCAGGTGAACTGTGAGGAGGATGCTAGGATATTTTTGCAATGGCCTGTTACTGCCGAGCGGTTGGAGGGTATGGAGCGGTACGGTCTTCAATGCCTGGCCACAGCTATCGGTCATGCGGGTACTAGCGGCATGACCAAGGATAACTTGATAACGTGTGTACTGGGCAGGGTGACTGGTGAGCGAGATGGGTTGAGTGCTCAGAGCCCTTCGGCCATGCTTCCCCTACACTCGACTCCCAGCCATCCCAGTAGTTTGCCGACCCCGGGTACGCTTCCACAGTTGGGTGGTGACTGGCAGGGGGGGTTGCCCCTGGGGGGACCACCGGTAATTTCAAACATTGTAGCACCTTCACCTCCTCAAGGGTTAACTCCAGAATTATTGCTTCAGCTCGAATTAGCTAAGATCGAAGAGAGAAAGGCTATCAGGGTATCTGAGCTTCAGATCCAGCAGCAAATAGAATTAGCCAAGATAGAAGAGAGAAAAACTATCAGTCAAGCAAAAATCCAAGCTGAGTCGACTAGGTACTGTGCCGACATGGATGTAGAGAAGTCGCGAGTAGAGACAACGGGACAGCGACTTGGGGCTGGCAACCGTGTTCATGAGCAGTCTCTCTCGCACTTATTGAAACTGGTTCCGGTGTTTGATGAGAGTGGTGTAACAGAATTTTTCACACGCTTTGAGAAGAAGTGCCAGGAACACCAGTGGCCAGAGAATAAATGGGCAGCACTTGTATCCTCTAGATTAATAGGCAAGGGTCTTAAAGCCTACGATGCGTTACCTTTGGAGTTATGTATTGTGTACGAGGATCTCAAGGAGGCTGTCCTGAGGGCTTACGAATTGCAACCAGAAACGTACCGTTTGAAGTTCCGGGGTGTAACTAAGGGAAGAGATAGCACCTTTTTGGAACACGCCCGGGACTTGTCCGATGCTATGGGGAACTGGCTCCGATCTGAGAAGGTCACAACATTTGATGAAATTAAGCAGTTAATGATGTTGGAGCAGTTCTTTAACCTGTTAAGCGCTAAATAGCCCTAGGAGCTAGGGTAGTTATTTGTGTATTTCTAGCCTTGGATTCTGACAGAATTCGTTATATTTACAATATAGACCATTATTTGTTTTCGGTATGCTTTTATTTTACATATATGATGTATATATGAACCTTCAAGAGTGCTAAAATAAGTGGGAAAAGCATTTGGGTGGTGAAAAACGAAGATATTGGCCACCCGGTCGTAATGTCAGGCGAGAGAGAGCTACAGTCAACCCTCCTCTCTCGCTGTCTGTGAGGTAACTGAGACAAGCGGGGCGGTGTGGGCTGGTGTCAGGGTGTTACATATCGATCTTTTCTGCAACCCACTTGTGCTACATTATCGCGGGAGAGAAAAATAACCGATAAATGATGATAATAAGAGGGAAAATAGGTGATAATTGAGGAGGGGAGGGAGGGGGGAATAAGGTGGGGAAGGAGGGGAGGGGGGTGGGTGAGATTTACATGGATGAGTACTGGAGGGGAATTATCTCACCTAGAGACAAATTTTTTTTTTTTGATAGGCCCTTTTTTTTTTTGGAAAGCTTTTTTTATGGTCCTGCTTCCGTGAGGCCTATCGCGTTCCCTATAGGAAGCCTTCCGTGAGGCCTATCGTGCTTGCCGGGTTAAGAGCACGGGCGGTGATCTAACTTTGAACTTGAAGGAGAAAAACCCAAGAACTCTAGTTGAAGCAGCAGAAATGGCTGATCGACGGCTGTCGTTGATTCGGGGTTGCGGGTCCTCACAGAAGTACGATGCAAGTGCTAGGGAACGTTATCCTCCCCCTCCCCGTAGCAACGACACATTTAAACAAAAGAGCAATGAAACTAAAACTGAATTCAAACCTAACACCACGCCGTATAAGAAAAGTCAGGGGCCTGTTACATCACAGTATAAGCCGAAACCGAAATTTATGTGTTTTAGTTGCCACCAGGAGGGTCATAAGGCAAATGAGTGCCCTAGTCGACCTCCTCCGGCAGCCGTGTCTTTTGCTCACGGCATTGGAGTGTTCAAGAGGACATCGGAGTTTGTTAGAGGCATTTCTTCCGAGGTAAATACACTGCCAGTGCAGAAGGATCCGGAAGGCTTATTCCCTGTCCGTGATGCCTTTACTGACCACAGGGGACTCGGTTGTGTGGAGTGGGGGGGTAGACGACATGAGGTGAGAATTTTGCGTGACACTGGGGCATCGCAAACACTGTTGAGAAATTTCACTGGTAAACCTGTCAATACGGCGCGGGTGGTTGTGGTTCAGGGAGTTAATGCAACAAGGTCATACCCGCTTGTAAGAATGAAGGTGGAAGTTGATGGTGTGACTCGTGACCTGGATGTAGGAATTGTGGAGAAGTTACCTGTTGGGGGCGTCGACCTCCTTCTCGGCAACGACGTTGCGGGACCTACTTCTGAGGCTCCACCCTTGGTCGTTGCCGAGAAGCCGGCCGACGTGAGTAGGGAGGAGCAGGAGTGGGTTGAGAAGTGTCCGGGGCAGCCTATGGCGTGTGTTGTCACCGGAGATTCTGCATCCAGGGAGTCACATTCTGGTCAACAATCTTTAGATCAGCGGAGGAAGGGTACCGAGAAGGGGTTGAAAGTTGATGCGGTTGAGAGTTTAGTATCAGCGGACATTCTCGGGGACTCATTATTAGGACCACATTTCGAGTCTAGAGAAGACCCATTAACTGTTCCTGAGAAGGCAGTGGATGGGCTTAAAAAGACGATGAGACAGCAACGGTACGCAGAGAGAGAGCAACGGGAGGCCAAATTTAATGTAGGAGGGGGGCATGAGTTGTTTCGCAAACACTTGGATAGGCTTGCTCCTTCGGACATTCGTAAGTTGCAATTGGAAGACCCGGAGGTTCTTGAATGTGGTACCGGTGCTGTCGAGTTGAAGGAGGACAGTGTTGCACAGTCGAGAGATGTAGCAACGAGGTACCCTGACGCGTACCCTATGAGAAATGGGTCAGCAAAGACGGTGGTCCGAGGCTTGCTAGTGTATTTTTCCCGGTATGGTTACCCGCAGGAGATTCATGTTGTTTTGTTTGCTGCACGGGAGGTACCTGGGGAAAGTTTGGGATTCAGCCCTAATGAGCTCGTCTTTGGACACCGTGTCAGAGGGCCTCTCCATATGGTTGAAGAAGTATGGGAGGGCGCAGAAAAACCTTGTTCTATGCTCAAGTGTGTCCTCAACAGTCGAGAACGGATGTTGCGCAGTCTGGAGTTGGCTGGCCGTAATTTGACTAGCTCTCAGGCCCTCATGAAGGACAGGTACGACCTCAAGGTTGAACTCAGGGAGTTTCACGTGGGTCAGGAGGTGTTGATTCTACTGCCCCTTGTAGGTCACCCCTTATCCACGAAGTACACTGGTCCTTATAGGGTGGTGGAGGAGCTATCGGACCTGGTTTACTTGGTAGCCACTCCAGACAGACGGAAGCGCAATCAGTTATGTCATGTTAATCCCATGAAGGAGTATGGGAGGCACCCCCCTGAGCCTCTCACTGTGCCTGTGATGACGTTTAGCAGTCAAGGTGGAGAAGGAGAACGGGACAGTCAAGCTCAGGTGGAGGATAACTGGAAGGATGAGAAGTTCAAATGGGCGCCTGAGTGTGAGAAGGTGTTTAGAGAAGTAAAACACCTGTTGTGCACTCACCCGATCCTCAGGGCCCCTGACTTTAGCCTACCTTTCCAACTAGCAACGGAGGCTAGTGGTGTGGGGGCTGGTGCCGTCCTTGTGGAAAAGGACGATGATGGGCTGGAGCATCCTGTTAGTTTCTGCTCGGAGAAGTACAATTCGGCCCAGGGGAGCTGCTCTGTTGTCGAGGAGGAGCTGCTGGCGGTTGTACTTGCTCTGAGGCATTTCGAGGTCTGTGTTCCAGCCTATGGTCCGGTCGTTGTAGTTTACCCAGATCATCACCCTCTCAAGTTCTTGGACCAGTTTCACAATCGGAATATGAGGCTGACCAGGTGGTCACTAAGGTTATTGGTATATAACCTGGACATACGCCATATTGCCGGTTGTGACAACGTGGTTGCAGATGGTCGTTCAAGGGTATATGATCCTGGGTAGATTGACACACGGGTAGCCTCCTGCTTTAGTTTGAATCGTATTTTGTGCTTGGTGCTTGTTGGCTCGCGGTTGTAGCCCAGCGTATTGGGTCGTAAAGCAGGAGTTGAGCGTTTGGTATAGAAGAAAAAACTAGGCTTGCCCCTATAGTGCAGCCGAAATAAACAAATTAAAAACATAAAAATCAAATAAAAAAACTTTCTTTGATAGTTGAATTTTTTCAGTATGTTATAGCAGTAATTCTGAGTTGCACTCCTCTCAGAATGCTGGGCTAGAGAAGCTCGCTCTTGAGGAGCATAACTACATATAATTTAACCTATTGTGTTGGGAGGGTTATAATTTTGAAAAAAAATGTTTTGTTGAAGAACTGTGCCAGATATTTTACTGCCGCTGGGTGATGGGAAGTGGAGATATAGCATGGGTTCTAACCATCAGATTTTTGTGAGCCTTGGGGCCTCTGAGAAAAATCTTGGGGGGGTGTGACGTTAACCACTCCGTTAGAACCGCATGGCTTGTCCTACAGTGACTCACTAGGATCGCCAGGGCAGTGGATGGGGCTACAGTTTATGTATTAGAGTGTGCTTTATTTCATATGAAAGCTCGTGTAATGGGCAGTCCAGAAAGGCTCTTTGTTTTCGCCCATGTCAAGGCTTTATATATTTAATTGTAAAGTATATGTTTTATCATTAACTAGTAATGATAAGATCTGGGAGAGAGAGAGGGAGTAGAACAGAGTGAGAGGGGGCGCGCAGTGTTTTTTGTCCCGCTCGATGACGTCACGGCTGGCTGCCTCGCGGGGGTTGGTGGAGGGAGGTCCTTACCATGCTGTGAGCTTTGTTAGTGGTTAGTTGACTTGTAACCGCCTTTTTTCCCACGCGGCTAGAGCTAGTGCGAGTATATATACAGTTCCTCGCCACTCTCTCCCTCAGATCTGGTTTCTAGAACACACCCATCTTTTTGTCCCTTGCTATCTGTCCCCGCTCCGTACCTGAGAATCTTTTCCTCTGCCTATCTCTCTCATTTTCCATATCTTTCACCACCTTTTATTAATATTATACCCCCTCTGGTTAACTCTGCAAAATCAGCTTCATGCTGGCCAGTTGTATTGTGTGTTAAGGTCTGATATAACCTATGTATGTTAGTTGTTAAGATAAGTGGATCACGAAGCATTGGTTGGCATTTATATTGTTTAGTACTGCTTCCTTTAGTTATTAGTGTTCTGCTGGATTAGATAATGCTAGACTAGGAGTCTGATATTATAGGTATTGTTTCCTATGAGTGCTGGCTTCAGTTAAAAGCGGCACGACATACCTGAGAACTGGAGTTGATTGAGTAAATTCTAGTCTGTGTGCCATTGAGAGTAGAGCATGCACGAATGAGTTTTTTTTTGCCTATACCATTCTGCACTGTTCTAGTCTCGATTGTTTGTCTTTGAGGTACGCCAGGAGAACGCTTAATACTTCGGTATTAAGGTTTCTCAAGAGAGCTACCCTTCATTATAACGTAATATTTGACACACAGACTTGAGATTTGCACTAGGCTATGCAGCATGCCATGCGCACCAGTATCTCGTATCATTGACTCCAGCTAGACTTTATCAGTCAGTTACGACCGGGCACTCAGGTACACTAGGGCTCTTACACAGGACTCGAGTATGGCTCGCTGCCACAACGGAAACACACGATCCCAACCCCAGAGTACTGCCAGCCGAACAAAAAACGCCACTACACTCCAGAGTTCTATCTGCTATAACGGGGTATACAAGAACTCGGTACTAGCGTTTCACACAACAGACTAATAACTAGACGGGAGTTATCTAGTCTGGTCAACAATCAAACAAAGAAGAAAGTACTACAACACTAAAGAATAGTGTTGGCCGAAGCCGAAGTAATCCACCCTTGAACTAAGAACTTAAGAAGTCCTCCACCCTCTACTTCGGATCGGCACTATTACGTTACGTTAAACAATAGTCCTCGAGCATCAAGCAAGGAATCTTCTGATAAGTTAGATGCTTCTCGAATACTCATAAGAAGTAAGTATCGGATTTTGAACAGCAATTTAATGAATAACTCACTGGTAATTAAAGGCTTTAAATTGACATAAGAAGAATTATAAGAATAAGCAATAGGATATGGCAAACATTAAGAAGAAGTACTCCGACAATGCACTGGCAATAGCCTACTAAGATTGTGCTCGTGGGCCACTAATCTCTGAAGTAGCTAAGCGTGCCACACATGAAATCAATAGTGCATAAACAATAATATACATAAGGAGAAGCTTCAATACTATGCTGTATCTGCTGGTCGAGCAAAGTCTAGCTGGGATACATAAGGTTAAGAGACAATGGCTGAGCAAGCGGCTCGTAGCCTAGCGAGGTCCTTAAGACTGTGCGGCCAAATTACGTTAATTGACGGGATGCTCTCTTGAGAGATCCAGATCACTTGTATCTGGTTCTCTCCTGGCGATCCTCTCAAAGTCAAGCAAATGAGATAGCACAGTGTTGGGTGGCCGAGGCAAAAGCCCTCACTCGCAACACAGTGCTAAACTCCCACGGTACACAGTCAGAAAGACCACCTAGGCGTTCCACGTCTCCGTTGCAATTGTACTGGTTCAACCGCAACCTAGTACTCATAGGAAATCACAACTCAGAAACCCTATCCCAGTCTAGCATTGCCTAAACCAGCAGAAAACAGGAACATGAATAATCGCACACAGGGAAATGCATATACGAGTGCAACAAACATCAATCAATCCTATTCTAGTTAACCCTTCCAAAAATAGGCTATCTAACAGGCACTTATCTCGTGAGAACTCAAGCGATAATACTTTGGCTGACTAAATCTGCACCAAAGGGGTCATTGAGGTTAAAAAGGGTTCAGAAGAAGAAGGTAGGCGGTACAGAGAGTAGGGAAAGTTCACATCAGTCGGAAGAATATATATATAGTTGCAAGGGATATAAGAAGTCGCTCTGCCTGATGAGTTCTGAATAGTTACGGCGGGGACCTCTCTTTATACCCGGCCCCGTAGCGAGCATAACGCCAACGCCAAGGACCGCCCACTGGCAATCATGACGTCACATTCTCTCTCTCAATCTGGGATTGACAAAGGATTTCCCACGCTTGAGGAGGGAGGGAGGGGGGAATTAGGCCTACCCCTCGTGGCGCGCTCACTGGTCGGTGTTACATAACTCTCTCTCTCTTCGCATCATTATATATATATAAATCCCACACACAATACTTATATCTAATGATATAAAATAGAACTCGTTGACTTAGAAGAAAACAAAATACATAATTATAATACTTATAGTACAACGGTTCACATAAACTGAGTTAGGAAACTCTACACAGACTACAGCCAAAGTTCCTGCCCTGACGATCCTAGCGAGAGTGGGGCCTGACTGAGCGTTCTGTACAGCATGCTCATACTCGGCATGCGTCACACCTCCCCCAAGATTTTACTTGCTCAACCCTGAGCTAAAATCTGACACGCAGAACCTCATCAAACCCCTCACACCCAGCGACCGCATGGCACTAAAACAACGCTGAGTTTATCACTAAAACACATCTTATAAAAAAAAAATCACATTTTATAACTCCTCCCAACAATAGCAAAAGACACAATATCATGCTCCCAGAGCGAGCTTACAGCAGCTCAGCCGTTTGATAGTTCGTGGACTACTCAAACTCTATAGGCTATGACAAACTTATACAATTATCTATATCAAAAAGAAAGAGTTTTTATATGATTTTTATATTTTAATATGTTTTTTCCGGCTGCACTATAAGGGCAGCCTATTTTCTTCTATACCAAACGCTCAACAATCCTGCTTTACGACCCAATACGCTGGGCTACAACCGCGAGCCAACAAGCACCAAGCGCAAAATACTATTCAAACTAAAGCAGGAGGCTACCCGTGTGTCAATCTACCCAGGATCATATACCCTTGAACGACCATCTGCAACCACGTTATCACAACCGGCAATATGGCGTATGTCCAGGTTATATACCAATAACCTTAGTGACCACCTGGTCAGCCTCATATTCCGATTGTGAAACTGGTCCAAGATCTTGAGAGGGTGATGATCTGGGTAAACTACAACGACCGGACCATAGGCTGGAACATAGACCTCGAAATGCCCCAGCGCATCATTGTCCTTTTCACTTTCATTCATCAGGTTCTGAAACGTTGCTAGTGCATTCTTAAGTCCGTCAGGCATAACATTGCACTGGTAGGTACTTTCGTCCACAACAAAACCACACACCTCTCCAGCACGCTCGTACAAAGGTACCTGCCAGCAACCTTTAACTAAATCCACCCTCGGGATAGGCAATGCAGCCCCGAGGCGGTCTATGGTGTCAACTCTTGATAAGGTATAGGCGTCTGTCAGGGATAATGCATACACACTCTCACAATCAATACACTCACTGATCTTGCCACTTAACACTGGTTGCAAAGTTACAGGCAACGACCACTCACGACATTCCTTATCCCTCAGACCCTTTGTCCACACGTAATCCAGCTCTGCTTGCACCACAGGCTGTCGAGCAGGATTTATACGGTAGGGAATTAAACTGAGCCTTGCACTATCTCCAGCCTGCATGTCGGATTCTACCCCGTACATCAGGCCTGGAGAAGCAACAAACATACGAAAGTACTGCCATAGCCTAGTAAGCAACTGCCTTGCACTGTCTCCACGAACAACATGCCTAGTGCCCTCCCACAACCCAGCCGAGACCGCAGCTTCTAACCTGTAGTCTCCCTCCTTCTCCACCTTCGTCCCTAGAACAGCCAGGTCATGAGAGGGACAATCCGTACCACCTGTGCAGTCACTCCCCCAGTTCATTATAGCTAAGGCTTCCCCGCCGATACCGTACATGCGCACCCCCACATTCCTTGTGACGACATCTGCCTGCGCAGCATCACCGCTTTTAGCGACATGGCCAGATACAGTCGGTCTGTGGCAGGGCTGTTGCACTAGACTAGAGCAGCATTGGGAGGCTATGTGACGACCGGGCACTGCGATACCACAGCCGACCCTACCAATCTGCCCAATGTCCTCCTTTTGACCACCTCCCTTGGCAGCCATGGGTCGACCCTGACCTGGCAACCATGCCAAAGCCTCGTCGCCCACCTTGAACCACCGAAACAACGAGGCTAACGGTCTTTTAACATTCACGTGACCTGCCCGTGGAACATCTTGCACCGCCCGAGTTGTGAGACTCAGGGGCTCGGCACGACCAGTGGGGTATGAACCGAGCTGGTGCTGGAGTGCTGCACACTGCTGCTCAGGCAGGTGCTCTAGCGCTTCCACAGCCACCAGACTCGTGTCCCCCGCCCACTGTTCCGCCGAGACATGACAATCCCTTCTCTCCTCCACCTGTGCCCTACTACCCCCCTCTCCTTCTCCACCTTGGCCGCGGCAGACCAACGCAGGGACAGTAGGCTGCTCAGGTGGTTGCCTCACAAACTCCTCCAACAGGTTCACATGACATGCTTCCCCGTCCTCGTGTTTCATCTCGACAGCACCATTACCACACTTCTGAACTTCCGGATCCTCCAACTGCAGTTTACAAATATCTGAGGGAACCAACCTGTCTAGATGCTTCCGAAGCAACCCAAGTCCTCCCCCAATATCAAACTGAGCAACCCTTTTTTCTCTCCGTGTGCAACGTTGCTGCCTCGGAGTCTCTTCCTGCCCTACCTCCTCACTAGCTGTGACAGGTCCTGGGGCCTCTCCAGACTCCAACATAGGTGCCAATACTAAATCACCCAGGAGAGCCGCCGAGTCAAAACTCTTAAAACCAACTCCAGCTTTAGCCTCCTCCTGTTGATCGTTCCTCTGCTGGTCTGAAGACGGAGGACTAGGCTGTGACACTTTAGCTGCCCGAGCTCGGGTGACAGCACACGCCATGGGTTGTGCCTGGCACCGCTCGACACACTCTTGCTCTTCCCTACTCACGTCGGCCGTCCTCTCGGCAACGACTAAGGGTAGAACCTCAGAAGCGGGCATTGCAAAGTCGTTGCCGAGAAGAAGGTCGACGCCCTCCACTGGCAGTTTCTCCACAATCCCGACATCCAATTCACGTGTCACACCATCCACCTCCAACTCCAACCGCACCAGCGGGTATGACCGAGTTGCATTAATACCCTGCACCACTACCACCCGAGCCGCATTTATAGGGTAGCCAGTCAAGTTATTCATCAGAGTCTGGGAAGCACCTGTATCACGCAAGACCTCTACTCCATGCTTGCGCCCCGCCCACATCACGCAACCCCGTCCTCTATGGTCGCAAAAAACATCCTGAGCAGGGTTCGAGCCTCCCAGGTGCTTCTGCATTGGCTGTGCCTCAGCCTCTGACGAACTGCCCCGGGCAAACTCAGAAAACTTCGGAGACACACCAATGTTGCAGGCCAAAGACACAGCTGCTGTAGGTGGTTTGCTAGGACAGACTCTTGCAAAGTGCCCCTTTTCATGACAATGATAACACTCCAACTCCCCTCTGGGCTTCCCTTGGTACTGGGAAGGCCGGCCCCTTCTTAAATGGGACGGTGCTAGTCTTGTGGTCAGTCTTGGTATCATAAGCTCTTGTACTTGTTTGCATAAGGTATTTCACTAACTCGGGGGGGTGGGGCATCACGCCCCTTGTTACCTGCCTCACTACGCTGGGCAGACCCGCACCCACGAATTAGTGATAGCCGGAGGTCAGCCATCTCAGCTGCCTCCTGTAGAGTTTTAGGGTTCTTTTCTTTAATAGTTAAAGTCATATCTGCACCAGTACACTTATAAAAACTGCTCGAGCAGAAACAGCTCAGTCAACTGTTCGGCCGTCTCAGCTTTCTCAGAACGTGTCCAGTTAGCAAGTGCATCTTTTAAGTCCCGGGCATGTTCAAGAAAGGTCGCCTCCCTAGTCTTCGTAACACCCCGAAACTTCAATCGATATGTTTCTGGTTGCAACTCGTATGCCCGTAGGACAGCTCTCTTCAATACTGGGTAGTCAATGCAAGACTCTAAAGGCAGTGCATCATAAGCCTTCAGACCCTTACCCGTAAGTCTTGAGGAGACTAGAGCTGCCCACTTCTCTTCAGGCCAATTATGCTCCCTACACTTCTTCTCAAAACGATTAAAAAATTCTGTGACTTCAGTTTCACTAAATGCCGGCACCAATTTGACTAAGTGGGACAAGGACTGCTCTCTTACTTGGCCCTCACGGCCCATCCGAGTCCCTGTCGACTCTGCACGAGTCTTATCTAAATCTATTTGAGCACAATATTTCTCGGAGTCGTACCTAAGCTCAGCCTCGTGCCTCCTAGTCTCATTCTCCCGCCTTCTAGACTCAGCCTCAATCTCCTTCTCCTGCTTCCTAGACTCATTCTCCTGCCTCCTGGTCTCATTCTCCTGCCTCCTGGTCTCAGCCTCAATTTTAGCAAGCTCAAGTCTAAATATCATATCTGGAGACAGGCAGGAAGAGGGAGCTGCCACTACTGAAGGAGGGGGGGCAAAAACTGGGGAACCACCATGTGCACCGCCCGAGGGCACTCCAATCTGCCAATTCTCATCCCTCTGTGGGAGAGTGCTAATCTCCGGCAACTGAGTGGACGGCACTGCGGGAGTCGAGTGAGAGGGGATCTGGGGAGGAACCCCCCCAAACGCCCTCTCCCCCGAAACCCCATGTCGCCCACGCAACACCCAGGAAATCAGCTCCCCCTTGGACATCCCTCCTACATTGGCAATGCCCAAAACCTTGGCTATCAGGTGCAAGCCATAAACATTCACCCCAGTCAGCCTCTCCTCCGTCACGTGGTACTGCTTACTCACAAAAAGTCTAGCATCCTCCTCACTAGTTACTAACGGCACCTCCTCAAATGGCATCTCTCGCTCCTCGTCAATACTAGGGCACGACATACTGAAGTTCACAAAAAATTATCGAGACAAAAGTGTTAAACTCCCTTATGTAAGCACTAATTACTAAATTAACTGGAGTCTCTTAAATGCTCTCCTAATTGCCTTACAAAAAAAAAATATTCTTCAATATGTACGCTAAAGTACGAACAAACAAATGTTGTACAACTCTGCAAAAAATTATACTGTTCACAAAATCCTAAGCAAGGTCGCCATTTGTTACGACCGGGCACTCAGGTACACTAGGGCTCTTACACAGGACTCGAGTATGGCTCGCTGCCACAACGGAAACACACGATCCCAACCCCAGAGTACTGCCAGCCGAACAAAAAACGCCACTACACTCCAGAGTTCTATCTGCTATAACGGGGTATACAAGAACTCGGTACTAGCGTTTCACACAACAGACTAATAACTAGACGGGAGTTATCTAGTCTGGTCAACAATCAAACAAAGAAGAAAGTACTACAACACTAAAGAATAGTGTTGGCCGAAGCCGAAGTAATCCACCCTTGAACTAAGAACTTAAGAAGTCCTCCACCCTCTACTTCGGATCGGCACTATTACGTTACGTTAAACAATAGTCCTCGAGCATCAAGCAAGGAATCTTCTGATAAGTTAGATGCTTCTCGAATACTCATAAGAAGTAAGTATCGGATTTTGAACAGCAATTTAATGAATAACTCACTGGTAATTAAAGGCTTTAAATTGACATAAGAAGAATTATAAGAATAAGCAATAGGATATGGCAAACATTAAGAAGAAGTACTCCGACAATGCACTGGCAATAGCCTACTAAGATTGTGCTCGTGGGCCACTAATCTCTGAAGTAGCTAAGCGTGCCACACATGAAATCAATAGTGCATAAACAATAATATACATAAGGAGAAGCTTCAATACTATGCTGTATCTGCTGGTCGAGCAAAGTCTAGCTGGGATACATAAGGTTAAGAGACAATGGCTGAGCAAGCGGCTCGTAGCCTAGCGAGGTCCTTAAGACTGTGCGGCCAAATTACGTTAATTGACGGGATGCTCTCTTGAGAGATCCAGATCACTTGTATCTGGTTCTCTCCTGGCGATCCTCTCAAAGTCAAGCAAATGAGATAGCACAGTGTTGGGTGGCCGAGGCAAAAGCCCTCACTCGCAACACAGTGCTAAACTCCCACGGTACACAGTCAGAAAGACCACCTAGGCGTTCCACGTCTCCGTTGCAATTGTACTGGTTCAACCGCAACCTAGTACTCATAGGAAATCACAACTCAGAAACCCTATCCCAGTCTAGCATTGCCTAAACCAGCAGAAAACAGGAACATGAATAATCGCACACAGGGAAATGCATATACGAGTGCAACAAACATCAATCAATCCTATTCTAGTTAACCCTTCCAAAAATAGGCTATCTAACAGGCACTTATCTCGTGAGAACTCAAGCGATAATACTTTGGCTGACTAAATCTGCACCAAAGGGGTCATTGAGGTTAAAAAGGGTTCAGAAGAAGAAGGTAGGCGGTACAGAGAGTAGGGAAAGTTCACATCAGTCGGAAGAATATATATATAGTTGCAAGGGATATAAGAAGTCGCTCTGCCTGATGAGTTCTGAAGAGTTACGGCGGGGACCTCTCTTTATACCCGGCCCCGTAGCGAGCATAACGCCAACGCCAAGGACCGCCCACTGGCAATCATGACGTCACATTCTCTCTCTCAATCTGGGATTGACAAAGGATTTCCCACGCTTGAGGAGGGAGGGAGGGGGGAATTAGGCCTACCCCTCGTGGCGCGCTCACTGGTCGGTGTTACATAACTCTCTCTCTCTTCGCATCATTATATATATATAAATCCCACACACAATACTTATATCTAATGATATAAAATAGAACTCGTTGACTTAGAAGAAAACAAAATACATAATTATAATACTTATAGTACAACGGTTCACATAAACTGAGTTAGGAAACTCTACACAGACTACAGCCAAAGTTCCTGCCCTGACGATCCTAGCGAGAGTGGGGCCTGACTGAGCGTTCTGTACAGCATGCTCATACTCGGCATGCGTCACAAGTCACAGTAGACATTAAGTATATTAACCTAATTACTCTTTTTATGCATACCCATTTATGATTACACAAGCATTTCGCAGCCTAGTTTGATGTATTGAGACACAAACGACTTAGGCTCTTTTTGTTGATAGGAATACTGCATTGTCGTGGCGATTATTATTAGTGTTGTAGTGTTTAGGATATTCTTGGCTCCGACGGCATTATATATTCTGCCTTTTTGTGTGCATAGCCTGCACGAGCATTGTTCCACTGCCTGCCTTTTTGGGTTCCATTTCCGATACGAGCATCTTTACAGCATCTAACATTTAAAGAAGATTCCTTGTTAGTGTTGAAGGACTTTAGTGCACTTTCTTTCATGCAGGAGTGCCTGACAATTATTGATTAAAGTAACGTAAGCTGTAACTTCTCTTACCACCTTACTTTGCATACCGTAACCAAGCACCTTCGGTTATAGGTAGTAATAGGCTGTTTTCACATAACATTAAGCCTAGAGTAGACGCACATTTATTGAGAGTTTGATAGCCTATTATTGCATATAGAACTCTGTAGAGTATTTGTGTTCTTTGTTCACTGGGGATATACATCAGAGGTTGGAGCTAGCGCTTTCCGTTGTAACATTTATGCCATTACTAGTCCAATGAATAAGAGCCCTGATATATTTGAACCCCAGTCGTAACAATTGTTACGGGGCACAGGGCTTCGGGTGGGGCTTCGGTGTCCCGGGCGTTTCCTCACCCTCCTCAGCTCCTCGCCTGGGAGCGTCTTCGGTCACCTGGGCATTCCTAGTGATAAAGCAGGAAAGGTTCTGTGGGTGCGCTCTAGACCTTGGAGCTGTTCGGTCAGACAGCCTGGGGAACAACAACAACTTTAAGGGTTAGATAATAACCTGTATACTGTAGTAACGCTGATGGATGTGTGTTGTGATATGGCTCTCACTGACCATCCCTCCAACCACAGCCACACGAACCAAGCTCGTTCCCGTAGTTCCGTTGGTCGAAATCGTACACGCCGCATCTCCATTCCCCTTTCTCAAATTGTTTTACAAATTTCGTTAATTGTAGACAATGTTTTCTAATTTTTCATAACAACCGCTAGGTGATGTTGTTACCGACTGGTCAAGGCACCCGCACCCTGTGCAGGTTAAAGAGTGTTCCCAATCACTTCCCCATCTCAGTAATATGGCAATTAAATCTACGGGAATCACATACTAAGGGTGATATAGGATCATTCGAGTATATGGGTTTTTGTTATCTTTGTTTGTAAGAGTTACAGGCTACTGAACAGCCTACAGTACCGAGGTTGAGACAAAAAAAAACAATAAACAAAAACTGTGCCCCAATACAGAGCAAGAAGCTGTGCAGGGTGATATATATTATATATATATATTATTAACTGGTAGCCCTGAGTTTCTCAACATAGATACAATACAGTACCACACTTATTCTACATTTGGTAAAAAAAGATGGTGCATAATTTCCGTACATACGCAGAGACACTGTCTACTAGAGACGTGGAAAGACATGTAGGCTAACACAAGCTAATAGTTCAGCAGCTTGGCTAGGGAGGGACCACACTGTATTCTTTCTCCATCAGCATAAAGGACAATAAAATAAGTGGGATTCGAACACTCGCCAACAATTTTAAGTGCCTTAGATCCCTGTGTGTGTGTGTGTGTGTATAAATATACTACCATTATTAAGGAGACAGTAGTTATTTTGGGGGGTCTATTTATGTATACATTAATATAGTTTTTAGTTTCCTCGCTAGACCTTTATCAAACTTTAAACACAAACACTCCCTAGACCCCCTTCAAGATAAATGTTGTACATTTGTCAATAGAAAAATTCCCTGACCGAAGGCCGGTTTCTTTTAAAATTACGGGCTCGCTATCGCTCTCCAGTAAAAAAATCGACACCTCAATGGCACGAATGGTCTTGATATTGATATAGAAATGGGACGAAAGGTTATAAAATCGACAAACTAATTGGGCGAACGTCATAAAAATCTGAAAACTAATGGGGCTAAACGTGAGGAAGAAGGTGGGACCAGAATAAACGACCCATCTCCCCTTAACCTCAACAGTCCACCAGCCTCGCCTTAATATCAATACCGTCTAGAGGATAACAAATGACCTCAAGCGTGTCTGGCAATAACAAATTACCTTATAGAGTGTCTGGCAGCGTATCAACTACATATAGATCTATACTATAATTGAAAGGGGCGAACAGAAAGCTATGCATGTCATCAGCTCTCTTATTCAGGGGGGATGGTTAATTTGCTGGTTGATTAATTATTGTTATATATATGTATACAGTATATATGTGTATATGTATATGAGCTCCATCAAACTAAAACAAAACAAAGCCCAAGATCCTCCTTCAAGATATATTTGTAAATTTTTCGATAGAAAAATGTCCCGGCCGAAGGCCGAATCCTCCTAAATTACAGGCTCGCTATCGCTCGCCAGGAAAAATCGATGCCTAAATAACACGAAAGGTATTGATATTGATATAGAAATGGGACGAAAGGTTATAAAATCGACAAACTAATGGGGCAAACGTCATAAACATCTGAAAACTAAAGGGGCTAAACATGAGGAAGAAGATGGGGACCAGAAAAACGACCCATTTCCCCTTAATACCAATACATCTTGCGAATAACAAATGACATCTTAGCATGTCTGACAACATATAA
This sequence comes from Lithodes maja, assembly GCA_037953745.1. Classification (NCBI taxonomy): domain Eukaryota; kingdom Metazoa; phylum Arthropoda; class Malacostraca; order Decapoda; family Lithodidae; genus Lithodes; species Lithodes maja. The sequence goes on from JBAKBP010001563.1 coordinate 118,942, forward strand.
ACTTAAGAATTGCTCCTTGGTGCTCGCTCCTGTATTGGCAAATTTGTTCCGTCTGTGTACTCAAACCTCATGCTTCCCAGTACCTTGGAAAGAAGCAAACATCCATCCAGTTCCTAAAAAAGGTGCCTCTTCAGATCCATCAAACTACAGACCAATAGCTATAACTTCCACTCTTGGTAAAGTCTTTGAAATTATAATAAATAATCACATAATTAAGCATCTTGAGAATAATAAATTAATCAGTGATAGGCAACATGGTTTTAGACGATGTCGATCAACTGCAGACATTCTTTGCCTTCTTACGCATCAAATCAACCAAGCTACAGACCAACATGGTGAAACACATACAATAGCACTGGATATATCAAAGGCATTTGATAGAGTCTGGCATCAATCCTTATTGTCGAAGATGTCACACTATGGCCTTGCATCATTAGTTCCACTAATTTCTTCTTATCTTCATAACAGAAAAATATGTGTAATGGTAGATGGCCTTTATTCTCAATTTTACTCAATAAATGCTGGTGTTCCCCAGGGATCAGTTTTGGCCCCAACTCTGTTCCTCATTCATATCAATGATCTCATATCTACCACTCATAATCCAATACATTCCTACGCAGATGACTCAACACTCCACAGTTCCTTCACATTTACCAATTCTTTCACCCAACCCGATCTTATAAATTCAAAAATAAACACTGCAATTTCTCTGAACCAGGACCTTTCTAGAATTAATGAATGGGGACAAAAGAATCTAGTTTCCTTTAATGCACAGAAAACCAAGTACATTCAATTTTCTAACCGACAGAATCTCACTGACTCCCATATATTTTTTAATGATGTAAATATTCCCACTTCCCCTAGTATTGACATTCTCGGTGTAACATTAACTACTAACTTGAGCAGGACACATTATGTTAGAAGCATTGCTAAGAATGCCTCTAAAAAACTGGGACTACTGTACAGAGTTCGAGAATTCTTCACTGACGAGCAGTTGGCCGTAATATATAAAAGTCATGTGCGTTCTCAGATGGATTACTGTTCACCTCTGTGGAGTGGAAGTGGAGTGGTTGCATTGAGGCAGTTGGACAAAATTCAAAATAAAACTATTAGATTAATCAATAACCCTGCAATCACACAGGACCTTCCTACATTATCCATACGAAGAAACGTTGCATCCCTTGCATTATTCTACAGATATTTTCACAGCAAGTGTTCCGAGGAACTTGCTTCAATTGTGCCGCCTCTCCACATCTTTCCCCGTAGAACTAGGGCAGCTGAGAGCGCCCATGAATTTACACTTTCTTCTCCACAATGCAGAACATCTTATCAAAATTCATGTATCCCTAGAACTACTACTCTTTGGAATTCACTTCCCTCGAGTTGCTTTCCACAAACTTACAATCTACAAAAGTTTAAATCCATTTGTTACTGTTACGACCGGGCACTCGGGTACACTAGGGCTCTTACACAGGACTCGAGTATGGCTCGCTGCCACAACGGAAACACACGATCCCAACCCCAGAGTACTGCCAGCCGAACAAAAAACGCCACTACCCTCCAGAGTTCTATCTGCTATAACGGGGTATACAAGAACTCGGTACTAGCGTTTCACACAACAGACTAATAACAAGACGGGAGTTATCTAGTCTGGTCAACAATCAAACAAAGAAGAAAGTACTACAACACTAAAGAATAGTGTTGGCCGAAGCCGAAGTAATCCACCCTTGAACTAAGAACTTAAGAAGTCCTCCACCCTCTACTTCGGATCGGCACTATTACGTTACGTTAAACAATAGTCCTCGAGCATCAAGCAAGGAATCTTCTGATAAGTTAGATGCTTCTCGAATACTCATAAGAAGTAAGTATCGGATTTTGAACAGCAATTTAATGAATAACTCACTGGTAATTAAAGGCTTTAAATTGACATAAGAAGAATTATAAGAATAAGCAATAGGATATGGCAAACATTAAGAAGAAGTACTCCGACAATGCACTGGCAATAGCCTACTAAGATTGTGCTCGTGGGCCACTAATCTCTGAAGTAGCTAAGCGTGCCACACATGAAATCAATAGTGCATAAACAATAATATACATAAGGAGAAGCTTCAATACTATGCTGTATCTGCTGGTCGAGCAAAGTCTAGCTGGGATACATAAGGTTAAGAGACAATGGCTGAGCAAGCGGCTCGTAGCCTAGCGAGGTCCTTAAGACTGTGCGGCCAAATTACGTTAATTGACGGGATGCTCTCTTGAGAGATCCAGATCACTAGTATCTGGTTCTCTCCTGGCGATCCTCTCAAAGTCAAGCAAATGAGATAGCACAGTGTTAGGTGGCAGAGGCAAAAGCCCTCACTCGCAACACAGTGCTAAACTCCCACGGTACACAGTCAGAAAGACCACCTAGGCGTTCCACGTCTCCGTTGCAATTGTACTGGTTCAACCGCAACCTAGTACTCATAGGAAATCACAACTCAGAAACCCTATCCCAGTCTAGCATTGCCTAAACCAGCAGAAAACAGGAACATGAATAATCGCACACAGGGAAATGCATATACGAGTGCAACAAACATCAATCAATCCTATTCTAGTTAACCCTTCCAAAAATAGGCTATCTAACAGGCACTTATCTCGTGAGAACTCAAGCGATAATACTTTGGCTGACTAAATCTGCACCAAAGGGGTCATTGGTTAAAAAGGGACGAGAAGAGAAGAAGATAGGCTGTTCAGAGAGTAGAGAAAGTTCACATCAGTCGGAAGAATATGGATAGTTGCAAGGGATATGAGAAGTCGCTCTGCCTGATGAGTTCTAAAGAATTGTGGCGAGGACCTCTCCTTTTTATACTCGGCCCTCTAGCGGCATATCGCAAACTACTTAAGGACCGCCCACTGGCAATCATGACGTCATATTCTCCCTCAATCTGGGATCGACAAAGGATTTCCCACGCGCTTGATGAGGGAGGAGGGAGGAAGGAGGAGGGAGTGAGGCCTACACACCTCGTGGCGCGCTCACTGGCCGTCGTTACATAACTCTCTCTCTCATCATTATGTATAAGTCCCACACACAATACTTATATCTAATGATATAAAATAGAACTCGTTGACTTAGAAGAAAACAAAATACATAATTATAATACTTATAGTACAACGGTTCACATAAACTGAGTTAGGAAACTCTACACAGACTACAGCCAAAGTTCCTGCCCTGACGATCCTAGCGAGAGTGGGGCCTGACTGAGCGTTCTGTACAGCATGCTCATACTCGGCATGCGTCACACCTCCCCCAAGATTTTACTTGCTCAACCCTGAGCTAAAATCTGACACGCAGAACCTCATCAAACCCCTCACACCCAGCGACCGCATGGCACTAAAACAACGCTGAGTTTATCACTAAAACACATCTTATATAAAAAAAAAATTCACATTTTATAACTCCTCCCAACAATAGCAAAAGACACAATATCATGCTCCCAGAGCGAGCTTACAGCAGCTCAGCCGTTTGATAGTTCGTGGACTACTCAAACTCTATAGGCTATGACAAACTTATACAATTATCTATATCAAAAAGAAAGAGTTTTTATATGATTTTTATATTTTAATATGTTTTTTCCGGCTGCACTATAAGGGCAGCCTATTTTCTTCTATACCAAACGCTCAACAATCCTGCTTTACGACCCAATACGCTGGGCTACAACCGCGAGCCAACAAGCACCAAGCGCAAAATACTATTCAAACTAAAGCAGGAGGCTACCCGTGTGTCAATCTACCCAGGATCATATACCCTTGAACGACCATCTGCAACCACGTTATCACAACCGGCAATATGGCGTATGTCCAGGTTATATACCAATAACCTTAGTGACCACCTGGTCAGCCTCATATTCCGATTGTGAAACTGGTCCAAGATCTTGAGAGGGTGATGATCTGGGTAAACTACAACGACCGGACCATAGGCTGGAACATAGACCTCGAAATGCCCCAGCGCATCATTGTCCTTTTCACTTTCATTCATCAGGTTCTGACACGTTGCTGGTGCATTCTTAAGTCCGTCAGGCATAACATTGCACTGGCAGGTACTTCCGTCCACAACAAAACCACACACCTCTCCAGCACGCTCGGACAAAGTTACAAGCAACGACCACTCACGACATTCCTTATCCCTCAGACCCTTCGTCCACACGTAATCCAGCTCTGCTTGCACCACAGGCTGTCGAGCAGGATTTATACGGTAGGGAATTAAACTGAGCCTTGCACTATCTCCAGCCTGCATGTTGGATTCTACCCCGTACATCAGGCCTGGAGAAGCAACAAACATGCGAAAGTACTGCCATAGCCTAATAAACAACTGCCTTGCACTGTCTCCACGAACAACATGCCTAGTGCCCTCCCACAACCCAGCCGAGACCGCAGCTTCTAACCTGTAGTCTCCCTCCTTCTCCACCTTCGTCCCTAGAACAGCCAGGTCATGAGAGGGACAATCAGTACCACCTGTGCAGTCACTCCCATAGTTCATTATTGCTAAGGTTTCCCCACCGATACCGTACATGCGCACCCCCGCATTCCTTGCGACGACATCTGCCTGCGCAGCATCACCGCTTTCAGCGACATGGCCAGATACAGTCGGTCTATGGTAGGGCTGTTGCATTAGACTAGAGCAGCATTGGGAGGCTATGCGACGACCGGGCACTGCGATACCACAGCCGACCTTACCAATCTGCTCAATGTCCTCCTTTTGACCACCACCCTTGGCAGCCATGGGTCGACCCTGACCTGGCAACCATGCCAAAGCCTCGTCGCCCACCTTGAACCACCGAAACAACGAGGCTAACGGTCTTTTAACATTCACGTGACCTGCCCGCGGAACATCTCGCACCGTCCGAGTTGTGAGACTCAGGGGCTCGGCACGACCAGTGGGGTATGAACCGAGCTGGTGCTGGAGTGCTGCACACTGCTGCTCAGGCAGGTGCTCTAGCGCTTCCACAGCCACCAGACTCGTGTCCCCCGCCCACTGCTTCGCCGAGACATGACAATCCCTACTCTCCTCCACCTGTGCCCTACTGCCCCCCTCTCCTTCTCCACCTTGGCCGCGGCAGACCAACGCAGGGACAGTAGGCTGCTCAGGTGGTTGCCTCACAAACTCCTCCAACAGGTTCACATGACATGCTTCCCCGTCCTCGTGTTTAATCTCGACAGCACCATTACCACACTTCTGAACTTCCGGATCCTCCAACTGCAGTTTACAAATATCTGAGGGAACCAACTTGTCTAGATGCTTCCGAAGCAACCCAAGTCCTTCCCCAATATCAAACTGAGCAACCCTTTCTTCTCTCCGTGTGCAACGTTGCTGCCTCGGAGTCTCTTCCGGCCCTACCTCCTCACTAGCTGTGACAGGTCCTGGGGCCTCTCCAGACTCTAACATAGGTGCCAATACTGAATCACCCAGGAGAGCCGCCGAGTCAAAACTCTTAAAACCAACTCCAGCTTTAGCCTCCTCCTGTTGATCGTTCCTCTGCTGGTCTGAAGACGGAGGACTAGGCTGTGACACTTTAGCTGCCCGAGCTCGGGTGACAACACACGCCATGGGTTGTGTCTGGCACCGCTCGACCCACTCTTGTTCTCCCCCACTCACGTCGGCCGGCCTCTCGGCAACGACTAAGGGTAGAACCTCAGAAGCGGGCATTGCAAAGTCGTTGCCGAGAAGAAGGTCGACGCCCTCCACTGGCAGTTTCTCCACAATCCCGACATCCAATTCACGTGTCACACCATCCACCTCCAACTCCAACCGCACCAGCGGGTATGACCGAGTTGCATTAATACCCTGCACCACTACCACCCGAGCCGCATTTATAGGGTAGCCAGTCAAGTTATTCATCAGAGTCTGGGAAGCACCTGTATCACGCAAGACCTCTACTCCATGCTTGCGCCCCGCCCACATCACGCAACCCCGTCCTCTATGGTCGCAAAAAACATCCTGAGCAGGGTTCGAGCCTCCCAGGTGCTTCTGCATTGGCTGTGCCTCAGCCTCTGACGAACTGCCCCGGGCAAACTCAGAAGACTTCGGAGACACACCAATGTTGCAGGCCAAAGACACAGCTGCTGTAGGTGGTTTGCTAGGACAGACTCTTGCAAAGTGCCCCTTTTCATGACAATGATAACACTCCAACTCCCCTCTGGGCTTCCCTTGGTACTGGGAAGGGCCCGGCCCCTTCTTAAATGGGACGGTGCTAGTCTTGTGGTCAGTCTTGGTATCATAGCTCTTGTACTTGTTTGCATAAGGTATATCACTAACTCGGGGGGGTGGGGCATCACGCCCCTTGTTACCTGCCTCACTACGCTGGGCAGACCCGCACCCACGAATTAGTGATAGCCGGAGGTCAGCCATCTCAGCTGCCTCCTGTAGAGTTTTAGGGTTCTTTTCTTTAATAGTTAAAGTCATATCTGCACCAGTACACTTATAAAACTGCTCGAGCAGAAACAGCTCAGTCAACTGTTCGGCCGTCTCAGCTTTCTCGGAACGTGTCCAGTTAGCAAGTGCATCTTTTAAGTCCCGGGCATGTTCAAGAAAGGTCGCCTCCCTAGTCTTCGTAACACCCCGAAACTTCAATCGATATGTTTCTGGTTGCAACTCGTATGCCCGTAGGACAGCTCTCTTCAATACTGGGTAGTCAATGCAAGACTCTAAAGGCAGTGCATCATAAGCCTTCAGACCCTTACCCGTAAGTCTTGAGGAGACCAGAGCTGCCCACTTCTCTTCAGGCCAATTATGCTCCCTACACTTCTTCTCAAAACGATTAAAAAATTCTGTGACTTCAGTTTCACTAAATGCCGGCACCAACTTGACTAAGTGGGACAAGGACTGTTCTCTTACTTGGCCCTCACGGCCCATCCGAATCCCTGTCGACTCTGCACGAGTCTTATCTAAATCTATTTGAGCACAATATTTCTCTGAGTCGTACCTAAGCTCAGCCTCGTGCCTCCTAACCTCAATCTCATGCCTCCTAGTCTCATTCTCCTGCTTCCTAACCTCAATTTTAGCAAGCTCAAGTTTAAATATCATATCTGGAGACAGGCAGGAAGAGGGAGTTGCCACTACTGAAGGAGGGGGGGCAAGAACTGGGGAACCACCATACGCACCGCCCGAGGGCACTCCAATCTTCCAATTCTCATCCCTCTGTGGGAGGGTGCTAACCTCCGGTACTTGAGTGGACGGCACTGTGGGAGTCGAGTGAGAGGGGATCTGGGGAGGAACCCCCCCAAACGCCCTCTCCTCCGAAACCCCATGTCGCCCACGCAACACCCAGGAAATCAGCTCCCCCTTGGACATCCCTCCTACATTGGATAGACCCAAAACCTTGGCTATCAGGTGCAAGCCATAAACATTCACCCCAGTCAGCCTCTCCTCCGTCACATGGTACTGCTTACTCACAAAAAGTCTAGCATCCTCCTCACTAGTTACTAACGGCACCTCCTCAAATGGCATCTCTCGCTCCTCGTCAATACTAGGGCACGACATACTGAAGTTCACAAAAAATTCTCGAGACAAAAGTGTTTAACTCCCTTATGTAAGCACTAATTACTAAATTAACTGGAGTCTCTTAAATGCTCTCCTAATTGCCTTACAAAAAAAAATATTCTTCAATATGCACGCTAAAGTACAAACAAACAAATGTTGTACAACTCTGCAAAAATTTATACTGTTCACAAAATCCTAAGCAAGGTCGCCATTTGTTACGACCGGGCACTCGGGTACACTAGGGCTCTTACACAGGACTCGAGTATGGCTCGCTGCCACAACGGAAACACACGATCCCAACCCCAGAGTACTGCCAGCCGAACAAAAAACGCCACTACCCTCCAGAGTTCTATCTGCTATAACGGGGTATACAAGAACTCGGTACTAGCGTTTCACACAACAGACTAATAACAAGACGGGAGTTATCTAGTCTGGTCAACAATCAAACAAAGAAGAAAGTACTACAACACTAAAGAATAGTGTTGGCCGAAGCCGAAGTAATCCACCCTTGAACTAAGAACTTAAGAAGTCCTCCACCCTCTACTTCGGATCGGCACTATTACGTTACGTTAAACAATAGTCCTCGAGCATCAAGCAAGGAATCTTCTGATAAGTTAGATGCTTCTCGAATACTCATAAGAAGTAAGTATCGGATTTTGAACAGCAATTTAATGAATAACTCACTGGTAATTAAAGGCTTTAAATTGACATAAGAAGAATTATAAGAATAAGCAATAGGATATGGCAAACATTAAGAAGAAGTACTCCGACAATGCACTGGCAATAGCCTACTAAGATTGTGCTCGTGGGCCACTAATCTCTGAAGTAGCTAAGCGTGCCACACATGAAATCAATAGTGCATAAACAATAATATACATAAGGAGAAGCTTCAATACTATGCTGTATCTGCTGGTCGAGCAAAGTCTAGCTGGGATACATAATGTTAAGAGACAATGGCTGAGCAAGCGGCTCGTAGCCTAGCGAGGTCCTTAAGACTGTGCGGCCAAATTACGTTAATTGACGGGATGCTCTCTTGAGAGATCCAGATCACTAGTATCTGGTTCTCTCCTGGCGATCCTCTCAAAGTCAAGCAAATGAGATAGCACAGTGTTAGGTGGCAGAGGCAAAAGCCCTCACTCGCAACACAGTGCTAAACTCCCACGGTACACAGTCAGAAAGACCACCTAGGCGTTCCACGTCTCCGTTGCAATTGTACTGGTTCAACCGCAACCTAGTACTCATAGGAAATCACAACTCAGAAACCCTATCCCAGTCTAGCATTGCCTAAACCAGCAGAAAACAGGAACATGAATAATCGCACACAGGGAAATGCATATACGAGTGCAACAAACATCAATCAATCCTATTCTAGTTAACCCTTCCAAAAATAGGCTATCTAACAGGCACTTATCTCGTGAGAACTCAAGCGATAATACTTTGGCTGACTAAATCTGCACCAAAGGGGTCATTGGTTAAAAAGGGACGAGAAGAGAAGAAGATAGGCTGTTCAGAGAGTAGAGAAAGTTCACATCAGTCGGAAGAATATGGATAGTTGCAAGGGATATGAGAAGTCGCTCTGCCTGATGAGTTCTAAAGAATTGTGGCGAGGACCTCTCCTTTTTATACTCGGCCCTCTAGCGGCATATCGCAAACTACTTAAGGACCGCCCACTGGCAATCATGACGTCATATTCTCCCTCAATCTGGGATCGACAAAGGATTTCCCACGCGCTTGATGAGGGAGGAGGGAGGAAGGAGGAGGGAGTGAGGCCTACACACCTCGTGGCGCGCTCACTGGCCGTCGTTACATAACTCTCTCTCTCATCATTATGTATAAGTCCCACACACAATACTTATATCTAATGATATAAAATAGAACTCGTTGACTTAGAAGAAAACAAAATACATAATTATAATACTTATAGTACAACGGTTCACATAAACTGAGTTAGGAAACTCTACACAGACTACAGCCAAAGTTCCTGCCCTGACGATCCTAGCGAGAGTGGGGCCTGACTGAGCGTTCTGTACAGCATGCTCATACTCGGCATGCGTCACATTACAAACATGTTATGAATGGAGGATGCCTTTAGGCACATGGACCTTTTTGTTTTATCTGTGTTTTTCCTTCCTCCGTTCATTGTCGCTTTAAAAAAAAAAAAAATAAAAAAAAAAAACATATAACTTTTCACTATAATTGACAGGAGTGAACAGAGACCTATGCATGTCATCAGCTCTTTTCTTATTCAGGGGGGATGATTCATTTGCTGGATGATTTTTGTCATATATATAATTATATATATATTATTTTTCGAGTTTCCTCCCTAGACCTTCATTAAACTTTAAAACACAAAAACAAGAGCCTCCTTCAAGATATATTTGTAAATTTTTCGATAGGAACATTTCCCGCCCGAAGGCCCATTCCTCTTAAATTACAGGCTCGCTCTGGCTCGCCAGGAAAAAATCGACGCCTAAGTGACACGAAAGGTCTTGATATTGATAGAAAAATGGGACAACAAACTAATGGGGCGAACGTCTTAAAATCTGGAGAAAACTAACGGGGTTAAACATGAAGAAGAAGATGGGGACCAGAAAGTCGACCCCTGCACCTCCTCTTGCGCCTAATAAATGCCACACACTATATAGCGAGTCTGGCAGCGTAACTACATATACGGTATATATATATATATATATATATATATATATTGTTACGGCTGGATCGGCAATACATATTCGGGATTCTTGATCGTAGGACAGAAATGGCTTAAGTGACAACGACACGCTCGATTCCAGTCCCAAATACTATATGCTCCAGACAACAAAAGCACCAACGCCCTACAGAGTTATCGTCTACGGTAACGAGGTACCTTAACTCGGCGAAAGTGTACAACAGGGGTAGGCTATGAGGCTAAACTCCCTCAGACATTTATAGGTTACGTTATTACTAAAGAAATGCAATACTCAAGAAACTACGTTAATATTAAGCCTCTAATAATGTAGAATAGAAGCAGGCTAAAGGTATGACAGTGAAATGCTAAATGACAAATGTACACGCCTACTTGAAAGCGCGTGCACTACATTAACTGTCCCCTACTAACATGCACTAGCATGTAGCATACAAGATGTTCATGATCCAGTAGATACCTAATAATACACATGGGAGGAACATAAATAGTAGTCACTTATTATAATAATGAATCTATACTTGGAATAACTAAAAGGTTGCAGGCAACAGTACTGCGCCGGTAGCCTACTACCGCATAGGCTACTTCGCTTCTCTCACTCTGTCTCCCCTCCGAGTCCGTATGCGCCCTACGCAACAGAACTCCGGACACAGCAGCAAAACGACAGTGCAGTTAATTGATACATGAAAGTATTAATAGTGTTGTCTTGTGTGTGAGTAATGTGTATTGTAAAGTGTTACATACATATACTTAAAGAGAGCTGCAATGCATAGTAAAATAAAGATATATCCCACTCATCATCCCCATGTGTTCTAGCTAGCAGGCCAAGTCACAGGAACAACGAGTCCCAGCACCGAAAGCGAGAACCCAGGAGAAGACTGTAGAGAACACAAGGACAGATAAATTACGTTACTCTACTATACCGGCACTACGAGCGAGCTGTAGTCTCGGGTGCTACACTCGCTCCTGGCTCGGTATGCAAATCAAGGCTAAGTCCTCGTCCCTCTACAGACAACTCCTGGGCATGGTCGGGCTCTTACACATGGCACCAGTCTAGTCACAAATGGGATGATGAGCGGGGCATATAACTCGTGAACATGTAGAACGTTCACCAACTATCCTCATCAAGAAGATCGCTGTTCACATTAACCCCTTAAATCTAATACATGTAAATATATGCTTGTCCTAAGAGTAATACGAGAGGTGAGTGCTGAAACTCCTTTAGGACCTCAAGGGAAGGTTATGCATTTAAATAGAGAGAAGAATGAAATGAGAGTTGTGACGCATGCCGAGTATGAGCATGCTGTACAGAACGCTCAGTCAGGCCCCACTCTCGCTAGGATCGTCAGGGCAGGAACTTTGGCTGTAGTCTGTGTAGAGTTTCCTAACTCAGTTTATGTGAACCGTTGTACTATAAGTATTATAATTATGTATTTTGTTTTCTTCTAAGTCAACGAGTTCTATTTTATATCATTAGATATAAGTATTGTGTGTGGGACTTATACATAATGATGAGAGAGAGAGTTATGTAACGACGGCCAGTGAGCGCGCCACGAGGTGTGTAGGCCTCACTCCCTCCTCCTTCCTCCCTCCTCCCTCATCAAGCGCGTGGGAAATCCTTTGTCGATCCCAGATTGAGGGAGAATATGACGTCATGATTGCCAGTGGGCGGTCCTTAAGTAGTTTGAGATATGCCGCTAGAGGGCCGAGTATAAAAAGAGAGGTTCTTGCCACCATTCTTTAGAACTCATCAGGCAGAGCGACTTCTCATATCCCTTGCAACTATCCATATTCTTCCGACTGATGTGAACTTTCTCTACTCTCTGAACAGCCTATCTTCTTCTCTTCTCGTCCCTTTTTAACCAATGACCCCTTTGGTGCAGATTTAGTCAGCCAAAGTATTATCGCTTGAGTTCTCACGAGATAAGTGCCTGTTAGATAGCCTATTTTTGGAAGGGTTAACTAGAATAGGATTGATTGATGTTTGTTGCACTCGTATATGCATTTCCCTGTGTGCGATTATTCATGTTCCTGTTTTCTGCTGGTTTAGGCAATGCTAGACTGGGATAGGGTTTCTGAGTTGTGATTTCCTATGAGTACTAGGTTGCGGTTGAACCAGTACAATTGCAACGGAGACGTGGAACGCCTAGGTGGTCTTTCTGACTGTGTACCGTGGGAGTTTAGCACTGTGTTGCGAGTGAGGGCTTTTGCCTCTGCCACCCAACACTGTGCTATCTCATTTGCTTGACTTTGAGAGGATCGCCAGGAGAGAACCAGATACTAGTGATCTGGATCTCTCAAGAGAGCATCCCGTCAATTAACGTAATTTGGCCGCACAGTCTTAAGGACCTCGCTAGGCTACGAGCCGCTTGCTCAGCCATTGTCTCTTAACCTTATGTATCCCAGCTAGACTTTGCTCGACCAGCAGATACAGCATAGTATTGAAGCTTCTCCTTATGTATATTATTGTTTATGCACTATTGATTTCATGTGTGGCACGCTTAGCTACTTCAGAGATTAGTGGCCCACGAGCACAATCTTAGTAGGCTATTGCCAGTGCATTGTCGGAGTACTTCTTCTTAATGTTTGCCATATCCTATTGCTTATTCTTATAATTCTTCTTATGTCAATTTAAAGCCTTTAATTACCAGTGAGTTATTCATTAAATTGCTGTTCAAAATCCGATACTTACTTCTTATGAGTATTCGAGAAGCATCTAACTTATCAGAAGATTCCTTGCTTGATGCTCGAGGACTATTGTTTAACGTAACGTAATAGTGCCGATCCGAAGTAGAGGGTGGAGGACTTCTTAAGTTCTTAGTTCAAGGGTGGATTACTTCGGCTTCGGCCAACACTATTCTTTAGTGTTGTAGTACTTTCTTCTTTGTTTGATTGTTGACCAGACTAGATAACTCCCGTCTTGTTATTAGTCTGTTGTGTGAAACGCTAGTACCGAGTTCTTGTATACCCCGTTATAGCAGATAGAACTCTGGAGGGTAGTGGCGTTTTTTGTTCGGCTGGCAGTACTCTGGGGTTGGGATCGTGTGTTTCCGTTGTGGCAGCGAGCCATACTCGAGTCCTGTGTAAGAGCCCTAGTGTACCCGAGTGCCCGGTCGTAACAAATGGCGACCTTGCTTAGGATTTTGTGAACAGTATAATTTTCTGCAGAGTTGTACAACATTTGTTTGTTCGTACTTTAGCGTACATATTGAAGAATATTTTTTTTTGTAAGGCAATTAGGAGAGCATTTAAGAGACTCCAGTTAATTTAGTAATTAGTGCTTACATAAGGGAGTTTAACACTTTTGTCTCGAGAATTTTTTGTGAACTTCAGTATGTCGTGCCCTAGTATTGACGAGGAGCGAGAGATGCCATTTGAGGAGGTGCCGTTAGTAACTAGTGAGGAGGATGCTAGACTTTTTGTGAGTAAGCAGTACCATGTGACGGAGGAGAGGCTGACTGGGGTGAATGTTTATGGCTTGCACCTGATAGCCAAGGTTTTGGGTCTATCCAATGTAGGAGGGATGTCCAAGGGGGAGCTGATTTCCTGGGTGTTGCGTGGGCGACATGGGGTTTCGGAGGAGAGGGCGTTTGGGGGGGTTCCTCCCCAGATCCCCTCTCACTCGACTCCCACAGTGCCGTCCACTCAAGTACCGGAGGTTAGCACCCTCCCACAGAGGGATGAGAATTGGAAGATTGGAGTGCCCTCGGGCGGTGCGTATGGTGGTTCCCCAGTTCTTGCCCCCCCTCCTTCAGTAGTGGCAGCTCCCTCTTCCTGCCTGTCTCCAGATGTGGTATTTAGACTTGAGCTTGCTAAAATTGAGATTGAGGCTAGGAAGCAGGAGAAGGAGATTGAGGCTGAGACTAGGAGGCATGAGATTGAGGCGGAGAATGAGACTAGGAGGCACGAGGCTGAGCTTAGGTACGACTCAGAGAAATATTGTGCTCAAATAGATTTAGATAAGACTCGTGCAGAGTCGACAGGGATTCGGATGGGCCGTGAGGGCCAAGTAAGAGAACAGTCCTTGTCCCACTTAGTCAAGTTGGTGCCGGCATTTAGTGAAACTGAAGTCACAGAATTTTTTAATCGTTTTGAGAAGAAGTGTAGGGAGCATAATTGGCCTGAAGAGAAGTGGGCAGCTCTGGTCTCCTCAAGACTTACGGGTAAGGGTCTGAAGGCTTATGATGCACTGCCTTTAGAGTCTTGCATTGACTACCCAGAATTGAAGAGAGCTGTCCTACGGGCATACGAGTTGCAACCAGAAACATATCGATTGAAGTTTCGGGGTGTTACAAAGACTAGGGAGGCGACCTTTCTTGAACATGCCCGGGACTTAAAAGATGCACTTACAAACTGGACACGTTCTGAGAAAGCTGAGACGGCCGAACAGTTGACTGAGCTGTTTCTGCTCGAGCAGTTTTATAAGTGTACTGGTGCAGATATGACTTTAACTATTAAAGAAAAGAACCCAAAAACTCTACAGGAGGCAGCTGAGATGGCTGACCTCCGGCTATCACTAATTCGTGGGTGCGGGTCTGCCCAGCGTAGTGAGGCAGGTAACAAGGGGCGTGATGCCCCACCCCCCCGAGTTAGTGATATACCTTATGCAAACAAGTACAAGAGCTATGATACCAAGACTGACCACAAGACTAGCACCGTCCCATTTAAGAAGGGGCCGGGCCCTTCCCAGTACCAAGGGAAGCCCAGAGGGGAGTTGGAGTGTTATCATTGTCATGAAAAGGGGCACTTTGCAAGAGTCTGTCCTAGCAAACCACCTACAGCAGCTGTGTCTTTGGCCTGCAACATTGGTGTGTCTCCGAAGTTTTCTGAGTTTGCCCGGGGCAGTTCGTCAGAGGCTGAGGCACAGCCAATGCAGAAGCACCTGGGAGGCTCGAACCCTGCTCAGGATGTTTTTTGAGACCATAGAGGACGGGGTTGCGTGATGTGGGCGGGGCGCAAGCATGGAGTAGAGGTCTTGCGTGATACGGGTGCTTCCCAGACTCTGATGAATAACTTGACTGGCTACCCTATAAATGCGGCTCGGGTGGTAGTGGTGCAGGGTATTAATGCAACTCGGTCATACCCGCTGGTGCGGTTGGAGTTGGAGGTGGATGGTGTGACACGTGAATTGGATGTCGGGATTGTGGAGAAACTGCCAGTGGAGGGCGTCGACCTTCTTCTCGGCAACGACTTTGCAATGCCCGCTTCTGAGGTTCTACCCTTAGTCGTTGCCGAGAGGACGGCCGACGTGAGTAGGGAAGAGCGAGAGTGTGTCGAGCGGTGCCAGGCACAACCCATGGCGTGTGCTGTCACCCGAGCTCGAGCAGCTACAGTGTCACAGCCTAGTCCTCCGTCTTCAGACCAGCAGAGGAACGATCAACAGCAGGAGGCTAAAGCTGGAGTTGGTTTTAAGAGTTTTGACTCGGCGGCTCTCCTGGGTGATTTAGTATTGGCACCTATGTTGGAGTCTGGAGAGGCCCCAGGACCTGTCACAGCTAGTGAGGAGGTAGGGCCGGAAGAGACTCCGAGGCAGCAACGTTGCACACGGAGAGAAGAAAGGGTTGCTCAGTTTGATATTGGGGAAGGACTTGGGTTGCTTCGGAAGCATCTAGACAAGTTGGTTCCCTCAGATATTTGTAAACTGCAGTTGGAGGATCCGGAAGTTCAGAAGTGTGGTAATGGTGCTGTCGAGATTAAACACGAGGACGGGGAAGCATGTCATGTGAACCTGTTGGAGGAGTTTGTGAGGCAACCACCTGAGCAGCCTACTGTCCCTGCGTTGGTCTGCCGCGGCCAAGGTGGAGAAGGAGAGGGGGGCAGTAGGGCACAGGTGGAGGAGAGTAGGGATTGTTATGTCTCGGCGGAGCCATGGGCGGGGGACACGAGTCTGGTGGCTGTGGAAGCGCTAGAGCACCTGCCTGAGCAGCAGTGTGCAGCACTCCAGCACCAGCTCGGTTCATACCCCACTGGTCGTGCCGAGCCCCTGAGTCTCACAACTCGGGCGGTTCAAGATGTTCCACGGGCAGGTCACGTGACTGTTGAAAGACCGTTAGCCTCGTTGTTTCGGTGGTTTAAGGTGGGCGACGAGGCTTTGGCATGGTTGCCAGGTCAGGGTCGACCCATGGCTGCCAAGGGTGGTGGTCAAAAGGAGGACATTGAGCAGATTGGTAAGGTCGGCTGTGGTATCGCAGTGCCCGGTCGTCGCATAGCCTCCCAATGCTGCTCTAGTCTAATGCAACAGCCCTACCATAGACCGACTGTATCTGGCCATGTCGCTGAAAGCGGTGATGCTGCGCAGGCAGATGTCGTCACAAGGAATGCGGGGGTGCGCATGTACGGTATCGGCGGGGAAACCTTAGCAATAATGAACTATGGGAGTGACTGCACAGGTGGTACTGATTGTCCCTCTCATGACCTGGCTGTTCTAGGGACGAAGGTGGAGAAGGAGGGAGACTACAGGTTAGAAGCTGCGGTCTCGGCTGGGTTGTGGGAGGGCACTAGGCATGTTGTTCGTGGAGACAGTGCAAGGCAGTTGTTTATTAGGCTATGGCAGTACTTTCGCATGTTTGTTGCTTCTCCAGGCCTGATGTACGGGGTAGAATCCGACATGCAGGCTGGAGATAGTGCAAGGCTCAGTTTAATTCCCTACCGTATAAATCCTGCTCGACAGCCTGTGGTGCAAGCAGAGCTGGATTACGTGTGGACGAAGGGTCTGAGGGATAAGGAATGTCGTGAGTGGTCGTTGCTTGTAACTTTGTCCGAGCGTGCTGGAGAGGTGTGTGGTTTTGTTGTGGACGGAAGTACCTGCCAGTGCAATGTTATGCCTGACGGACTTAAGAATGCACCAGCAACGTGTCAGAACCTGATGAATGAAAGTGAAAAGGACAATGATGCGCTGGGGCATTTCGAGGTCTATGTTCCAGCCTATGGTCCGGTCGTTGTAGTTTACCCAGATCATCACCCTCTCAAGATCTTGGACCAGTTTCACAATCGGAATATGAGGCTGACCAGGTGGTCACTAAGGTTATTGGTATATAACCTGGACATACGCCATATTGCCGGTTGTGATAACGTGGTTGCAGATGGTCGTTCAAGGGTATATGATCCTGGGTAGATTGACACACGGGTAGCCTCCTGCTTTAGTTTGAATAGTATTTTGCGCTTGGTGCTTGTTGGCTCGCGGTTGTAGCCCAGCGTATTGGGTCGTAAAGCAGGATTGTTGAGCGTTTGGTATAGAAGAAAATAGGCTGCCCTTATAGTGCAGCCGGAAAAAACATATTAAAATATAAAAATCATATAAAAACTCTTTCTTTTTGATATAGATAATTGTATAAGTTTGTCATAGCCTATAGAGTTTGAGTAGTCCACGAACTATCAAACGGCTGAGCTGCTGTAAGCTCGCTCTGGGAGCATGATATTGTGTCTTTTGCTATTGTTGGGAGGAGTTATAAAATGTGAATTTTTTTTTTATATAAGATGTGTTTTAGTGATAAACTCAGCGTTGTTTTAGTGCCATGCGGTCGCTGGGTGTGAGGGGTTTGATGAGGTTCTGCGTGTCAGATTTTAGCTCAGGGTTGAGCAAGTAAAATCTTGGGGGAGGTGTGACGCATGCCGAGTATGAGCATTATGTACAGAACGCTCAGTCAGGCCCCACTCTCGCTAGGATCGTCAGGGCAGGAACTTTGGCTGTAGTCTGTGTAGAGTTTCCTAACTCAGTTTATGTGAACCGTTGTACTATAAGTATTATAATTATGTATTTTGTTTTCTTCTAAGTCAACGAGTTCTATTTTATATCATTAGATATAAGTATTGTGTGTGGGACTTATACATAATGATGAGAGAGAGAGTTATGTAACGACGGCCAGTGAGCGCGCCACGAGGTGTGTAGGCCTCACTCCCTCCTCCTTCCTCCCTCCTCCCTCATCAAGCGCGTGGGAAATCCTTTGTCGATCCCAGATTGAGGGAGAATATGACGTCATGATTGCCAGTGGGCGGTCCTTAAGTAGTTTGAGATATGCCGCTAGAGGGCCGAGTATAAAAAGAGAGGTTCTTGCCACCATTCTTTAGAACTCATCAGGCAGAGCGACTTCTCATATCCCTTGCAACTATCCATATTCTTCCGACTGATGTGAACTTTCTCTACTCTCTGAACAGCCTATCTTCTTCTCTTCTCGTCCCTTTTTAACCAATGACCCCTTTGGTGCAGATTTAGTCAGCCAAAGTATTATCGCTTGAGTTCTCACGAGATAAGTGCCTGTTAGATAGCCTATTTTTGGAAGGGTTAACTAGAATAGGATTGATTGATGTTTGTTGCACTCGTATATGCATTTCCCTGTGTGCGATTATTCATGTTCCTGTTTTCTGCTGGTTTAGGCAATGCTAGACTGGGATAGGGTTTCTGAGTTGTGATTTCCTATGAGTACTAGGTTGCGGTTGAACCAGTACAATTGCAACGGAGACGTGGAACGCCTAGGTGGTCTTTCTGACTGTGTACCGTGGGAGTTTAGCACTGTGTTGCGAGTGAGGGCTTTTGCCTCTGCCACCCAACACTGTGCTATCTCATTTGCTTGACTTTGAGAGGATCGCCAGGAGAGAACCAGATACTAGTGATCTGGATCTCTCAAGAGAGCATCCCGTCAATTAACGTAATTTGGCCGCACAGTCTTAAGGACCTCGCTAGGCTACGAGCCGCTTGCTCAGCCATTGTCTCTTAACCTTATGTATCCCAGCTAGACTTTGCTCGACCAGCAGATACAGCATAGTATTGAAGCTTCTCCTTATGTATATTATTGTTTATGCACTATTGATTTCATGTGTGGCACGCTTAGCTACTTCAGAGATTAGTGGCCCACGAGCACAATCTTAGTAGGCTATTGCCAGTGCATTGTCGGAGTACTTCTTCTTAATGTTTGCCATATCCTATTGCTTATTCTTATAATTCTTCTTATGTCAATTTAAAGCCTTTAATTACCAGTGAGTTATTCATTAAATTGCTGTTCAAAATCCGATACTTACTTCTTATGAGTATTCGAGAAGCATCTAACTTATCAGAAGATTCCTTGCTTGATGCTCGAGGACTATTGTTTAACGTAACGTAATAGTGCCGATCCGAAGTAGAGGGTGGAGGACTTCTTAAGTTCTTAGTTCAAGGGTGGATTACTTCGGCTTCGGCCAACACTATTCTTTAGTGTTGTAGTACTTTCTTCTTTGTTTGATTGTTGACCAGACTAGATAACTCCCGTCTTGTTATTAGTCTGTTGTGTGAAACGCTAGTACCGAGTTCTTGTATACCCCGTTATAGCAGATAGAACTCTGGAGGGTAGTGGCGTTTTTTGTTCGGCTGGCAGTACTCTGGGGTTGGGATCGTGTGTTTCCGTTGTGGCAGCGAGCCATACTCGAGTCCTGTGTAAGAGCCCTAGTGTACCCGAGTGCCCGGTCGTAACAGAGTAATGTCGTCAGAGAGAAAGAGTGCAACCGTGAGAAGTTGGGAGAGAGGGCAAGGGATGTTAGAATCTCAAAGGTTCTAGGCAACCTGGTCATGGAACACGCAGCGAGCCTCCAGGCAATGTGCTGTACGACAACATGGGCAGCCCAAGCAGCGTAGGCAGGCAGCAATGGACTACCAACCCTATCGCGCCTAGCTATAAGCGCAAGGCTGCCAACCAGTCCATACGTCTGGCAACCCACCTGGCCATGCTACCCTCCTGCTCTGAAGCCCAACTCACTCTCTCTCTCTGAACTCCCATTGTCTCATCTATCAACTTCTCTATTGATACTACATATTAAATGGAAGGTCTCGACATGGCTTAAAACAAAACCCACCACTGGTTAGCACATGACGAGTCCTTTGCAGAGATACAAAGAACATAGTTATAAGTTGTCACACTCAATATACATAGCGGCTGACGGTAGCCAGATCACGGGCGGTACAGTGGAGTACCAAGGAGTACAATCAGGTTGCGTTGCCACGCACTGGGTGCGTCACAGCCCCCCCAAGATTTTAGATAATCGACCTTAGAAGCATTATCAAAATCTGACAGGCAACCAACCGACCTGCTACCCTTAGCTGCCACTAATTGCAAAAGGTGCACAACAACTGAAGTGTGAATTATATATAAAACACAATATTGCATGCATCATGCTACAACAATAAAGACTTACAAAACTAAAAAAAAAGAAAGAGTTTTCTCGTTTATTTTATTGTTTTATAATCTTTTTGGACGGCGTTATGATAGCCTAATTTTACTCCTGCTCAACCCACACACCGTGCACGACTATCTTGGATCATCAACCCTTGATAGACAATCTGCTATCACGTTCTCACTCCCGGCAATATGCTGAATGTTGAGATTATACTCTTGGAGCATTAGGGACCACCTGGTCAACCGCATATTCCGATTGTGAAACTGATTTAGGAATTTCAAGGGATGATGGTCCGTATAAATCGTCACTACCGGGCCGTAGGCTGGAACATAAACTTCGAAATGTTTGAGCGACAAAACGATAGCCAGAAGCTCCTTCTCTATAGTCGAGTAATTCCTTTGTGCCGAATTAAACTTGCAAGAAAAGAAGCTCACTGGGTGTTCCAAGCCCTTGGAATCAGTCTGCAGTAACACTGCCCCGGCACCCACACCGCTGGCATCAGTCGCCAGCTAAAAACTCATGGAGAAGTCTGGGGCCCTCAAAATCGGATGTGTACACAGCAGGTGCTTGACTAGGTCGAAAGCCCTCTGACACTCCGCAGCCCAACAGAACTTCACTGACTTCGACAGTAGATCAGTTAACGGTGCTAAGACAGTAGAGTATCCCCGGATGAAGCGCCTATAATAGCCTATCATACCTAGGAACAGCATGACCTGGCGCTTAGTGGTGGGCCTGGGAAACATATTGATAGCCTGTATCTTGCTCAGGGGGGGGGCACACCCGGCCTAACCCGACCACAAAGCCAAGATACTGCACAGTAGCCTTTACAAACTCGCACTTCCTCAGGTTCACCACCAGCCCAGCATCGTGCAACTTCCCAAACAGGGTCTCTAAGTGCCTTAGGTGATTTTCAAAATCGTCATCATATACTATCACGTCATCAAGGTAGACCGTGCAGTTAGGGATTTCGCCACAAATATCGTTCATCAGGTTCTGAAACGTGGCAGGTGCGTTCTTAAGCCCATAAAGCATTACGTTGCATTGGTAGGTCTTGCCATCTACCACAAAACCACAAACTTGCTTAGCTCGGTCCGACAGGGGTACTTGCCAGTAGCCTTTTACAAGATCAATTTTAGTAAGGTACTTTGCATTCCCTATCTTGTCCACGCTGTCGTCAACTCGAGGCAAAGGGTAAGGGTTGGTAGTGGTCAAGCCATTTAGCCTACGAAAATCTATGCAGAACCGCACCTTGCCGTCAGGTTTTGGCTGCAACGTGACGGGTGATGTCCACTTCACATAACCTTCAGTGATCATCCATCTCTCAACCATGTACTTTAACTCCTCCCGTAAAGCTGGCAACTTTACCGGGGGCACACGGTAGGGCACTGACTTGAAGGGCACATTATCACCGACGTCCACGTCGTGCGTTACCTGAGTAGTGAGACCTGGGTGTTCGGCGAAAACAGAGGGGTATGACCTGAACAGGCCTAGGACAGCAGCACCCTGGTGCTCAGGCAGGTGACTTACAGCTTGCCTAGCCTCTTGTTCAGTATTCCCCGCCCACTGTTCCGCGGAAATGACACAGTCCCAGCTATCCTCCTCAGCAGCATGACTGTCCCCACCTCCTTCTCCACCCTGGCCGCTGCAGGCCAGCACAGGGACAGTGAGAGGCTCTGAGGGGCGTCTCACATACTCTTTCATGAGGTTAACATGACATAACTGATGTTTTTTCCTACGGTCAGGTGTTGCAACGAGATAATCAAGGTCGGACAGTTTCTTAGCCACCACATACGGCCCAATGAACTTGGCAGAAAGGGGGTGTCCAGGCAAAGGTAAAAGCAACATTACCTCCTGACCCACCGAAAACTCCTGAAGCTTCACCTTGGCGTCATACTGGTGCTTCATGACCGCCTGTGCATTAACCAAGTTATTACCTGCCGCTGCCATGCAACCTATAAGTCTCTCCCGGCTCTCAAGGACATATTTAAGTACAGACCCCGGCTTCTCTTCGCCCTCCCAGATCTCTTTCACCATACTTAAAGGTCCTCTCACATTATGGCCAAAGACTAGTTGATTTGGACTGAACCCCAGGCTCTCTCCTGGGACTTCACGTGCAGCGAACAGAACATACGGCAGACCCAAATCCCAATCAGTGTCATGTTCTGCACAGTAACAGCGTAGCATACTCTTCAGGGTCGAGTGCCACCGCTCCAAGACTCCCTGACTCTCGGGATGGTAGGCTGACGACACTACAGAACATATACCGTGCAACTGAAGGGTTTGCTTGAACAATTTGGATGTAAAATTGCTCCCCTGGTCTGACTGCACCTCACGTGGAAATCCATAACGGGAACAGAACAATAATAAGTTTTTAACAACTGCCTTTGCCGAGCCGTTTCTCATGGGGTATGCGTCCGGGTATCTCGTAGCCACATCCATGATTGTCAACAGGAATTTATTGCCACTACTAGTAGGCGGGAAAGGGCCAACCAAATCTACTACAACTTTGCTGAACGGAGGCCCGGTGACAGGTATGGGAAACAAAGGTGCCTTCGGGATTGTCTGGTTAGGCTTCCCCGTTGTCTGGCAGGTCGCACACCCAGCCACCCATGCACAGACATCAGCCTTGACCCCAGGCCACCAGAAAAACCTGCCCAATGCCGCCAATGTTTTTGTTACCCCCAAATGACCCGCCACCGGCACATCATGCGCCAGACACAATAAGGACTCTCTATACTTATTTGGAACAACCACCTGGTCTACTACCCTCGCACCGCCCTCCCACTTCGATTTGGGGTCTAGAAATCTGCGGTACAATATCCTGTTGAGCCTAAAGAAATCTCCCGGCTTCGCATCCCCATCTTCCTCCAACTCTATGGCACCATTGCTATAACGAGCTAGGCTAGCGTCTTGCAGCTGCTGCTCACTAATGTCCCCGGGCGTCAATGCATCAAGATGGTTTTGTAATAAGACATTACCCCGGCTAGTAGGCTCTACTGCCTTAGTGGCTCTCGCTACAGCTCTTGCCTCACGCGAAGTCTTACCCAACTCTGCCTTGTTACACACCATATCTGGGCCAGAGTCAACTCCCGTGTTTATTATAGGTCCAAGTACCGAATCACCGAGAAGTGCAGCAGAATCAATGTCCCTTTTCCTGCCCTTAGCAACCTTCTCCTGATCCTTCCTCCACTGTCCCCAAGGTTGAGTGCTAGACTGTGCAGGAGCCGCAGAGCGAGATCGGGTTACCACACAGGCCATCTCATCCTGTTTGCACCTCCCAACCCATTCCCGATTCTCACCATCCACGTCGGCCGCCCTCTCGGCAACGACTAAGGGTGGAGTCCCGGAAGTGGGCACCGCAAAGTCGTTGCCGAGAAGAAGGTCGACGCCCTCAACTGGCAAACACTCAACGATCCCTACATCCAGCTCCCTGCACACCTCTCCCACTCTCAACTCCAACCTCACAAATGGGTATGACCTCGTAGCATTTATACCCTGCACCACAACAACTCTGGCCGCATTTATCGGTTTCCCTGTGAAGTTCCTCAACAAAGTTTGCGAAGCCCCCGTATCCCTCAGCAAGTCAACCCTCCGTAGTTCACTCCCCCAGCTCACAAACCCGTGTCCCCGATGGCTACAGAAAGTGTCCCGGACAGGTGTCGAGCCTTCCGTACGCTTCTTTACCGCGTGTGCCTCAGCTGCTGACAACCTACCCCGGGCAGTTGCTGCAGCCTTCAGAGACACACCGATACTGTGAACCAATGACACCGGCTTAGCGGGAGTGTTACTAGGGCACTCACGTGAATAATGGCCTAGCTTCTGACATTTGTAACATTTCACATCCCCAATGGGCTTCTTCCCTTGTGCGGGCGAAGAAGGGGCCTGACCTTTAGTAAACGGGAGAGGCTTGTGTTTGTAGGTGTTATTAGGTGCAATGCTTTTAGTGTGGTTATGTGTGTCATAGGATTTGTTATTATCGAAAACTCTGGTGGGTGGGGTATAGCGCCCCTTCTGCCCTGACTCAGCCCTCTGAGCGGCACCGCAACCACGAATCAATGATAATCTGAGGTCTGCCATCTTGGCAGCCTCCTCTATGTCTTGGGACATTTTTCCTTAATGTTCAGCGTTAGATCGGTTCCAGTACATTTGTAAAACTGTTCCAATAGAAAAGTTGCTTTATTTCCTCAGCCGACTCTGCGTGCTCGGACCGAAACCAGTTATTACATGCATCTGTTAAGTCCTGTGCGTGCTCCATAAAGCTGACGTCGCTCTTCTTATTCACGCCACGGAACTTCAATCTATAAGTTTCGGGTTGCAGTTCGTAGGCCCGGAGCACAGCCTCCTTCACCAGTCCATACACGACACTCTCGTCCAGTGACAGTGCATCGTAGGCTTTCAACCCCTCACCCACTAGACGTGATGAAACTAATGCTGCCCATTTAACCTCCGGCCAGTCATACTCACGACACTTCTTTTCGAAACGAGCAAAAAACTCAGTCACTGCTGTCTCATCAAATGCGGGTACTAACTTAATTAAATGCGAAAGTGAGTCTGTAACCCGGTGCCCACCACCGAGATGACGCCCCGTGGTCTCTACTCTAGACTTCTCGACATCCATTTCAGCCTGGTACCTGGTTGCATCCTGATTGGCTTGGATTCTAGCAACCTCTATGCGTTCTATACTAGCCTGTTGTATCTGAGTCTCCTGCAGCTTAATCCGTTCTATACTAGCCTGTTGTATCTGAGTCTCCTGCAGCTTAATCCGTTCTATACTAGCCTGTTGTATCTGAGTCTCCTGCAGCTTAATCCGTTCTATACTAGCCTGTTGACTCTCTTGCAACTTAAGCTTAGCTAGTTCTAGCTGAAATAACATCTCAGGAGACAGGCCTGGGGGGGGAGAGCACAAAATGGGGGATCCACACCGAGACGTGTTTACGGGTAAGCCAGCTTGCCATTGAGAACCCTCCTGCTGCATCGTGCTAAGACTCGCTGGCTGAGGGCCCAGCTCCACCCACCGCCCCATCGCCATCACCCAACAAACATGCCACCAAATTCTTCTTGGGCCAACTGTCAGGACAGTCCCGCCCCAAAACCGTGGCTAAACAGCGAAGACCGTAACAATCAATTTGTTAGTAGTCTTGGCAAATCCAACGTCAAGGCTATTAACCTAATTGCAATGACGACTTCTCTATTTTGACTGCTATGTCGTCATTCCAACCGCGGTTAAAAAGAAAACGTCTAGAGTCTACTCCTTATCTTGCTCTAGGAGACGTTGTACATTAACCAAAACTACCACCGAAGGTGAAAAAAGCATAGAAGAGAAGAAAAAGGGGTTTACCTTAGTTACCGCTTAAGGCCCATCCCGTGTTCCGTCATGTGCAGATCCCTGTCGAACGTGCGCATGAGCGACCCTCTCTTGTCATCATTTTTTCACGCGCTCCATTGAATGAAGTCGCTTTTGTTGTGCTCCTTTAATTCACCCTGTTTAGGTTAGTTTTCGGCTTATCTGGCCTTCTTTTTTTGTTAGACAGATGTTACGTGATCTAGGGCACACGTAAATGGGCTCCTCAGTGTGTATAATGGAGACGCGTGTGGAAATAGCTTACCGAAGGTACGGGGGCGCCTGGCGTTCCTCGTATATGTTTTTCATTCTTTCTCTTTTCATATTCTTTTTTCCTGTTAGTCTAGGCATAGTTTAGCTTTTAGCTTCATTTAGCCTAGCTCGTTTTCTCATTCAGGAATTGCTATACCCCTATGAGTTTTCATTTTTTTCATAGTCTAGGTGTACCGTTGGTAAACAATCTGAGATTTCGTTGGTGGCGGTGCTGTTTGTAGAGTTTGTGTCGGCCGCATTATTAGCGTTATTCCCGAGTCCCCCCTTTTGAGTCCTTCACTGTGTCTCAAGGGCCTGGGCGACAGGTGGTTCGTGATACTCCAGGGGTACCCCACGGGGGCCCCTCTTTCACACCACAGGGTTTTTCGCCCCTGACACGTTCTCTGCTCACGGCTAGGCCACCCTTTTTCTCACCAGTTTCATTTACTGGTTTTTGTTTTCTCTTCCTGTTTCACCTCCATCCTTTCATAGTCTTTTGCCCAATCCAGGGGTACCTCACGGGGGCCCCTGTTTGTGCGAAACCACCCTCCCTGCCACTTCTCCTCATGGGCTTTGCTCTATCTCTGTGGGTTTGGGTGGTTCCTGGGGGATGTGCCTCCTCTCCCTTGGTGTGTCTTCCTTGCCTCTCCCTTGACCGGTTGAGTCAGGATATTATCAAGGAAGACACTGCTCAGCTTGATGGCCATCGTCGCTTGGAGTTCATAAGGAGTTGACGCTTTTTTGCGGGCCTTTTTTGGTTTTCCTAGACGCTCCTCTCGCTTTTTCGGCGCCGGACCATCTCGGCCGGTCCCGCAAATTTGCGGAGTGCTCGATTCGGTCCTCTGGGACGTTTCGGCTCCCCGCAAATTTGCGGAGATCGCTGGGGGGTCCCGCGGAGATGTGGGGGGGTTGTGTCGGTACGGTTATACCTCCATTGGCCCGCAAATTTGCGGTTATAGTTGGCTTTCACTGTTGACCTTTTTTATGTCATATTGTTGCCTGATACTATATTGGTGTATGCACTTTACTGGTGTTATAGGCCCTGCATGTAAGATGTTGAGTGGTGGTTAACACTTTCTCCATCTTTGCAGGTTCTGCTGGTGCTCTTCCGCCTCGGCCGCCCTCCTCACCTACCTCTGTGCTCCCAGTTTCGGGTGAGTACGGATACCTGTTTGCATGTGTGTTCCTGTTTCCCCATGCTCCTTCCCCGGTTCTTCTTGGGCATTCTCTCCACTTACTCCTTCGACGTGCTGATTCTGGTGTGTGTTCTTCTCGTGCTGGTCGGCTGCTTTGCTTTCACCTTGGTTGTCGCTCCCCGTGCTTGGTGAGCCACAAGTCCTGCTTGCGCCACTCGCTCTTTGTGTCCTCTACAGCCTACCTCCCTGCTCTGTGTGGCCCGTGTCTGGCCCTGGTGGTTGTGCTGCTCCATGGCCCTGGTTCCTCGGCGGCGGCTGTGGCCTCTGCTTCCCTTCCGTCGGTGTGGCCGATGGTCTCCCGCCACATTGGGACTGTGGGCCGCCGTTCCCCGGCCTTTGTTGCCGACCGGATCCGCGTCACCCTGGGTATCCCTGACCCGACTGAAGGCCGTTCACCTGGCCCTCTCCCTGCTCGGGCCCTCTCCCCTGGGTCCCGCGGCTGGTCGTCCCATCGTTCGGGGGGTTCCCCGGCTCCGTCCACGCTCTCGCTCGCCTCGCTACTGCCCCTCGTCGTCCTCCTGATCGCCTTGACGTCGCCCATCGCCCTCGTCTTGGTTCTCGCCCTGAGGCCGGGGTTAGCGGCTCTGCCCCTGTGCGCCCTCCCCTGGCCTCTACGGATAGGGGCTCTACTCCCTTCCGCCCGCTTTCCTAGCCCAGACGACTTCCTCTTACGTTGTCCTCTCCGCGCGCGGTTGTTCGTGCTGTCGCTGGCCCTCTGCTCCCTCCTACACTGTCCAGGAGGGTCCGCCTGGATGTCGTTGCTTCTCCTACTTCACCTGCTTCAGTGCCTCTTCTTCCTTCACGGTCTCGTCCCACGGTGGAGGTCCCTCCCTCCTCCGCCTCGGTGTCGGGCCGCCCTGTTCTCTCAGCCCCGGGGGTCCTTGCTCTGTTTCCCCCCGCGGCTCCTTCTGGCCTCCTTTCACCCGGCCAGCCTTCCCACTCCCGTCGTCCTGCTCCTCCTCCTTCTTCTCTTCCTGACCTTCACTTCCCGTCTCGCCTGGGGGGTACCCCTCCTCTTGCCTCGGTGGGGTTTCGCGAGGTTTCGGGGTCCCCCTTTCTCGGGAGCTGACGTGTCGCTGGAAGAGGGGGATGGTGTTGTTTCCCCCTCGGCCGTTCGTGATCGGGGACGGGTCCCTCTATGGCGCCACAACCGTCGTCGCTCGCCTTCCTTGGGCCGCGACGCTGCTGGTTCGTGTCGTGGGTCTCGCTCCCGCTCACGCTTGCCCCTGCGGGCCGACCATTCTGGGGGGAGGGGGGTCGCCTCTCTCGGATCGATTGTCGGCTATGAAGGGCTGGGTTGTGTCACGCTTCGACGGGTTTTGGAGTCGATGGAAGACTCCCTCTTCTCGCGCTTCTTGGCGGTGACTCGCCCTCAGCGCCTCGCCCTCCCTACCCCTGCTACGGTCCCCCTCCCTTCTGCAGGCCTACGCTCTGGTCAGGCTTCAGCTGCCCTGACATCCTTCCGGCTGTTCAGTCCCTGGCTGTGTTGACGGGTCTGTCCTCCTATGGGACAGGTTTGTGCGACGCCGGTACGCCTGGCTTCGCCGTCATCCTCAGTCACCCTCTCCCATTGGAGGCCTGGTTTGCTGAGGCCTTCGACTTCACACCGTTCCGTCGACGGCTCTCCTTCCGTCCCTCCCCCGGAGTCGTCCCTGCTTTTGCCTCCTCTTGTGTCTGTCGGCGGGTTGGCCGGCTCGTTCTGGTCCTGGATGAGCGCGCCCGTTCTTGAACTTTGTTCTATTGCTACCCCGTTCTTCTCTCACCCGGATCAGCCCTCTGTCGCCACGGTTTTTCCCATGCGACAGAGGGTGACGGACTTCTTGTCTTGTCTTTAGGTTCCCTCCAGACGTCTGTTCCCCACCTGCGGCTTTTCGAGGCGTCTGCGCCAGGCGCTTTTCGCGTGGGTTTGGACCGCGTTCTGCGGGTCCCCCTTCGGCTCGCGGTGTCTTTGGTTCCCGAGCTGAAGGCGGTTTTGTGCGCGGCAACTCGGCGACGCCCGACAGTGCGGTCCTCGTTCTGCCGGCCGGCCCCCTTGGATATTCGTCAGGGTTTTTTGTACTCTGCGCTATATGCGTCGGGGTTTTTTCAGCTGGTTGCATGGGTATGCTCGCTTCTCTGTCGACGGCCCCTGCTTCCGACACGCGACGACGCGCTGTGTCGTTGCGGACCCTGCTTACGTCACGCACCGACGCGCTGTGTCGCACGCGGGGTCTTCTCAGTCCCGTCCTTCTGCCGGTCCTCTTCGGGGTGCTGCTGCAAGTGCTGCCGCCTTGCACGGGCGCAGGACTGGGACGTTGCAGGCCAGTGCGTCGGTTCCGCCTCGCCCTTCTGTTCTTGCCCCTTTCCTCCCCGCCGTGTCGGGGCTGGCCGGCCTTCCACTTCCGGCCGGCCTTCTACTTCCGGCCGCCCTTCGATGGGGTCAGCCCCGCGCCGGCCTGGGGTTGGGGTAGCCCGCCCTTTTCGACGAGGTTGGGGGGGGGGGGGGGTAGAAGTCAACGTGGCGCTCGTGCCCGCACGGCCCGTAACGGGGGTACCTCCACGTCAACACAATGTGTAGTTCTCTGGGTCGGCTTCCTTGTTCTCCTTCTCGCCTGGCCGACCGGGTCGCTCCCCTCCTCTCGGGTGCTCCCTCGGGTTGTTTTCGCCTTTGCGCCCCTCGGTTGCCGCGAGGGACGTTGGGGGCGGCGGGTTGCGCGGAGGGGTCTCTCCTGGAGGTGGACGTCTCGACCCCCTTTCCGCTCTTGTCACCGACGCCGGCCCTTCTCTTCAGAGGTGGCCCACGTGCTCACTTCCATGCCCGAGCTGGGTGGCGTCGAGGGAGTTGACCGCCGGT
Organism: Lithodes maja; assembly: GCA_037953745.1. NCBI lineage: Eukaryota > Metazoa > Arthropoda > Malacostraca > Decapoda > Lithodidae > Lithodes > Lithodes maja. Next base: position 148,903 of record JBAKBP010001563.1, read on the forward strand.
TGCCCGGTTTTCCTCTCCCGTGTCTTTCTGGTCCCGTCGACGTCCTGCGACGCGATGCGACCGGTGGTGGTTCTGTCGGCCCTCACCGGGCGCGTCGTGCACACACGGTTTCGGATGCTGCCGGTACCCCTGGTATGCCTGGCCCTGTGCCCTCTGTCGTGGGTAGTGTCGCTGGCCCTCCAGGATGCGTCTTGGCTCGTTCCTCTCCATCCTCGCTTCCAGCGATTCTTGGCCGTTCGGACTTCCGATCGTGTGTTCCTGTTCGCCGGCCTTCCCTTCGGTCTCCACATCGCGCCGCGGTTCTTCTCCGCACATGTGGGGCAGGCTCTGGGTCCTCTCCTCAGGAGCGGGCTCCAGACCCTGTTTTCCTTGGCCGATTGGTTGGTAGTTTCCGAAGCCCTAGGACTGTGCATTGGCGACGCCCTCCCAGTCGTTCGCAACATCGCACGGTTAGGGTTCCCCTTTGATGTTCCTCAGTCACGCTTGACCCCGTCGCGTGTCGTGCCATGGGTCGGTCTCGCATGGGTTTTGTCCGGCTCTACGGTGACCCGGGGTTTGCCGGCCGCGGTGCACCTTCGGTGGAAGGTCTTCGCCGTGTTGCACTCGGTCTCCCTCCCGGGGTGGCTCTGGGACTCGTTCGTGGGTTCGCTGCTTTGGGCCGCTCTGCCCCTTCCCTTAGGGAGCCTCTGGCTCCTCCGCCTCCTCCTCATGGGCCCCGCGGTGTTTCCGTTGCCCCTATGGATCGGCTCCTGCCGCTCCTGCGTACCGTTCGCAGGTGCTTCGGTCGCTGGGTTGCTCAGGGCTCGCTCTCTGCGGCTGTGCCCTGGTCCGCCCCCCCGCCAACGGTCTGGGTAGCCACAGATACGTCGAGCGAGGTTGGGTGAGGTTCCCGGTCGAACCTGGGACGTCCACTTCCCGGCAGATGGGTGGGTCTCCCTCCACTTCCCCGTCTATGCCCTCGGACTGTTGGTTCCTCTGTTCTTCCTGCGGGACCACGCGCTGGCCCTTCGGGGTAAGTCGGTGGCCTTCGGGTTAGACACTCAGACAAGCTGTCCCCTGTTTTCTTCTGCGGGGGTCCTCCAGGTCGTTGACTCTATTGGGGGTCTCGGTGGAGTTGTTCTTCCTCGCGGACCGACACCCCTTCTCCTTGCATGCCTCCTCCCTGCCCGGGCCTGCCACCCTGTGGGCGGCCGCCCTGTCGAGAGGGCAGGGCGTTCTTGTAGAATGGGCGTTGCAACGGACTGTGTTCGCCGACCTCGCGGCTTCCTGAGGTGTTCCGGAGGTCGCCTTGTTCGCATCGGGGGTGCCGCGCCTGTTGCCTTTGGACCTCTCCCTCCGGCCTCGCGCTCCGGGGGGGGTCCGGACGCTTTCATGGTAGCCTGGTACAGGTGGCGGTCGATATACATCTTTCCGCCACCAGACGCGCTGTTGATGTGCCCTGCCCTCGCGAGGCTGCGGCTGTACCACGGCTGCGTCTGGCTCCTCGCGCCTCTGTGGCCGGCACGGGCTTGGTCCGCCCGGTTGCCGTGGTGGTGCCCGAGTCCGGTCCCTCTACCTGTCTCCGGCTTCCACTTGGGCTAGGTTGGGGACCTGCGGACCTCGTTGGCCTTCGCATCGTGCTTGTTCATGAGGCACGGTGGCTCCCGGTCCCCGGCCGGGCCCTGACTGACTTCCTGCAGCGTTCCTGGCCGTCTTCTCCTTCGGGGACTTACGGGTCCCGCTGGAGGTCTTTTACTAGGTGGCTCCAGGCCACTCGCCTGCCAGTTGGCTCTCCTTCCCTCGTCCTACGCTCCTTGTTTCTCCTCTTCCGTACGCGTCACTTTCGAGTCGACGCTATACGTACCCACTTGTCTGCCATCCGGGGGATCTTTGGGTCCGTCGCTGGGCTGGTCATTCCGCCACAGGAGCTGGATTCCTTCCTGATGGCTGCCTTCCGGGATCGACCTCCTCCGCGCCAGGTCCCTCCGCAGTGGGATCTGGGGCGGGCTCTGGTCCTTCTGGCTTCACCCACGTATACGAGGGCCGCTACGCCGGTTCCGTTGCTCGGGCGTTCCGCTCTTCCTTGTCGCTCTGGCCGCTGGGGTTCGGGTGTCTGCACTAGCGGCATTGTCTCGGACCCCGGGCCTGCGTGCGATTCTCCCCGTCCTTGCATGGCGTCTCGTTCGCCTCCTCCCCTCCTTTTGTTCCCACGCTTGGGAGGGCGGCCCCCGCTTTCCAGCCTTTCGCCGTCCAGGCTTTCCGACGTGGACATCCTCGCCATGTGTTGTGCCCGGTGTCCGCCTTGCACTCCTCTGTTGCGTCTGTGGCGCCGCCTTCGGGTATTGCTGTGTGGGTGTCTCCTCGGACAGGTGGGAGGCTCTCGCAGGTGCAGATGGGCCGCCGCGTTTGTCGGACCGTTCGTGCCCGTCACCCTGTTTGTAGGTGTTCTGCGCACGATGTCAGATCCTTTGCTGCCTCCTTCCGGTTCCTGCCACGTCGCTCCTTCCCTGCCATCGCCTCAGCGGTTTTGTGGGTCTTCTATCAATTCCTTCATCTCCTCCTACCTCTCCGTGTCCAGTGTTCGACCCCCTCGGCCGGTGCTTGCTCTCGGGGGTCGTGTTTCCTGGTGCTCTGGCGAAGATCCCTGGTCTTCCCCCCTTGTCCCTCGTTCTTTTCCTTTGTTTTATATGACGAAGGGGGGGGGGGGGGGGGGGGTACGGGTTTGCAACACTGGATTGCAAGTTTGGGATTATGTATTGTTCCAGTACATAAGTGTTTTTGCCACATTGAAATTGTGTTTTGTTCTTGTGTTCAGTGTTTTTGTTGGTTTTTGAAGAAAAGGGATTTTGGGTACAGTACCTTTTTGGTTTCCGACAAGTCTATGTTTTTGCATTACTATGAATGACGGGCATGTGTTAAAACTGTTCTTTTTAGCTACTCCTCAGTTTTTCACTCTTTTATTAGACACTCTTGTTTAAATTGTGTCTTTGTCATTCATAATTTTGTTTTATGCATTGTTTTTTTTGGTAGGTTGGGCTTGGATGTACTCCTCCTATTTGTTATGCAGCCTTGACGTTGGATTTGCCAAGACTACTAACAAATTGGGAGGTTTGACGTACCTCCCAACCTACCAAATAGGAAAACCTACTATTTGGTAGTAGTCTTGGAAAATCCAACGTACATAATACCCTCCCTCACGGCGGACCCCTGCCCATCCGCGTTCTTCTGCTGACGTGAGATGTGATGACAAGAGAGGGTCGCTCATGCGCACGTTCGACAGGGATCTGCACATGACGGAACACGGGATGGGCCTTAAGCGGTAACTAAGGTAAACCCCTTTTTCTTCTCTTCTATGCTTTTTTCACCTTCGGTGGTAGTTTTGGTTAATGTACAACGTCTCCTAGAGCAAGATAAGGAGTAGACTCTAGACGTTTTCTTTTTAACCGCGGTTGGAATGACGACATAGCAGTCAAAATAGACAAGTCGTCATTGCAATTAGGTTAATAGCCTTGACGTTGGATTTTCCAAGACTACTACCAAATAGTAGGTTTTCCTATTTGGTAGGTTGGGAGGTACGTCAAACCTCCCAATAGCCTGCAGGCGCTGTTCGGTCAAAGGTGTCTGCAAAAATGCCCGGGCATCCCTCTCTCCACTTATAACACTCCCCTCCCTAAATATCTGCTGTACTTGCTGGTCACTAGGCTGTACCGTGTTATCCTCCCCCGTAAATGATGAGTCATTAGACATAGTGCTGGTTATACAATTGCTGTTCATAAAAAAAAAAAGTGCTTATTACTAATTGCAGTCTCGACTCACAAAATGTTAAAGATGCTTGAATGACTCTACTCTAGACACCTAACGAAACAATCTGCAAGTCCACCAATACAATAACGACACAATAAAAATTCCTCCAATATGCAAGAAAATTCTAGCCAGCTCTACTAGGTAGCATAGAATAGTTCTCCAAAAAACATGTGATAGGATACTACTGAATCTTGTGCAAGGTCGCCATTTTGTTACGGCTGGATCGGCATTACATATTCGGGATTCTTGATCGTAGGACAGAAATGGCTTAAGTGACAACGACACGCTCGATTCCAGTCCCAAATACTATATGCTCCAGACAACAAAAGCACCAACGCCCTACAGAGTTATCGTCTACGGTAACGAGGTACCTTAACTCGGCGAAAGTGTACAACAGGGGTAGGCTATGAGGCTAAACTCCCTCAGACATTTATAGGTTACGTTATTACTAAAGAAATGCAATACTCAAGAAACTACGTTAATATTAAGCCTCTAATAATGTAGAATAGAAGCAGGCTAAAGGTATGACAGTGAAATGCTAAATGACAAATGTACACGCCTACTTGAAAGCGCATGCACTACACTAACTGTCCCCTACTAACATGCACTAGCATGTAGCATACAAGATGTTCATGATCCAGTAGATACCTAATAATACACATGGGAGGAACATAAATAGTAGTCACTTATTATAATAATGAATCTATACTTGGAATAACTAAAAGGTTGCAGGCAACAGTACTGCGCCGGTAGCCTACTACCGCATAGGCTACTTCGCTTCTCTCACTCTGTCTCCCCTCCGAGTCCGTATGCGCCCTACGCAACAGAACTCCGGACACAGCAGCAAAACGACAGTGCAGTTAATTGATACATGAAAGTATTAATAGTGTTGTCTTGTGTGTGAGTAATGTGTATTGTAAAGGGTTATAGACATATACTTAAAGAGAGCTGCAATGCATAGTAAAATAAAGATATATCCCACTCATCATCCCCACGTGTTCTAGCTAGCAGGCCAAGTCACAGGAACAACGAGTCCCAGCACCGAAAGCGAGAACCCAGGAGAAGACTGTAGAGAACACAAGGACAGATAAATTACGTTACTCTACTATACCGGCACTACGAGCGAGCTGTAGTCTCGGGTGCTACACTCGCTCCTGGCTCGTTATGCAAATCAAGGCTAAGTCCTCGTCCCTCTACAGACAACTCCTGGGCATGGTCGGGCTCTTACACATGGCACCAGTCTAGTCACAAATGGGATGATAAGCGGGGCATATAACTCGTGAACATGTAGAACGTTCACCAACTATCCTCATCAAGAAGATCGCTGTTCACATTAACCCCTTAAATCTAATACATGTAAATATATGCTTGTCCTAAGAGTAATACGAGAGGTGAGTGCTGAAACTCCTTTAGGACCTCAAGGGAAGGTTATGCATTTAAATAGAGAGAAGAATGAAATGAGAGTAATGTCGTCAGAGAGAAAGAGTGCAACCGTGAGAAGTTGGGAGAGAGGGCAAGGGTTGTTAGAATCTCAAAGGTTCTAGGCATCCTGGTCATGGAACACGCAGCCAGCCTCCAGACAGTGTGCTGTACGACAACATGGGCCCAGCCCAAGCAGCGTAGGCAGGTAGCAATGGACTACCAACCCTGTCGCGCCTAGCTATAAGCGCAGGGCCGCCAACCAGTCCATACGTCTGGCAACCACCCCCCCGGCAGCGTGGCGCGTTGCTACCCTCTTGCTCTGAAGCCTAACTCACTCTCTCTCTCTGAACTCCCATTGTCTTATCTATCAACTTCTCTATTGATACAACATATTAAATGGAAGGTCTCGACATGGCTTAAAACAAAACCCACCACTGGTTAGCACATGACGAGACCTTTGCAGAGATACAAAGAACATAGTTATAAGTTGTCACACTCAATATACATAGCGGCTGACGGTAGCCAGATCACGGGCGGTACAGTCGAGTACCAAGGAGTACAATCAGGTTGCGTTGCCACGCACTGGGTGCATCACAATATATATATATATATTATAGTAAATGAAGCAAGCTTTATCTACCTATTTATCTTTGCTATATTCATTGTATGTTTTAGTCTGCTGTTTTACTGTTATAGCAAACTGGGTCGACCGTGATTATATTTTCATACTACACTATTTGAATTAGCAGTGCAGATCCTTGATTTTGTAAAATAAATACTACCACATTGTTTTAGACATAATTGTATGCAACTGACAGCAGCCCTTTCTCTGTATCATCCTACTTTCTCTATCCTACTTACAAAGCCATAGGCGGATGCAGCAAACTCACTGGCTCTCATGTTCCCGATTTTGACTCCTCTGAATTCTCCGCTTTATGGCTCAAATTTTTCTGTCATTCTCATAATAAATACTTCTGTGTTGTCTATCTTTCCCTTAACTCTACTGACTTTCCCAAATTCTTTGAGTTTCTAAACTCTTTACTGGAACACATCCTAGCCATCTCTCCTTTCTCAGAAATCACCATCTTAGGAGAATTTAACGCTCACCACCACCAATTTCTCTCCTCTCATTCCACTGACCAACTTGGTGAACAATCTATATCTTTTCTATCCTAAATGACCTACAGTAGAGCAGTTGGTTCAGCAACCCACCCGTATCCCAGATAGCTTCGGAAATCGGCCTAACATTCTTGACTTGTTTCTAACTTCTAACCCTTCTTCTTCTACTGTCGATCTTTTCCCTCATTTGGGCTTCTCTTACCTATCTCTCTTATCGGGGAGGTGTGGTGGAGTGGTCTTGCCACTGGCCTGGTAATCCAAAGGTCCTGGGTTCAAATCCCGATGTATCAATGGGAAGATATTATTGGGATGGAATTTGTGCTGTACCTAGTATCAGTGCATTACCACAAACCCACCGAAACGTCAATAAAATACCCACATTGTTCCCTGATTAAATAGCACTGTATGAATATTCCCATATTCAAAATATGCTATAGGGGTGCAATGCCTGGTGAGTTATCTGCTCAACAGGTGGCGTTGTGTGTGTGTAAGTGTGAGAGTCCGAGTGTAGGGGGTGAGGCAGTGAAGCACGGGAACGAGGTGGCTTCAGAGATGGGGTCGTTTCGGGCCATGAGTGAGTACCGTGCCTCATGTGAAGGCAAGATGGCAGGTGCTCGTTGTACTCTACGTGCTTCACATGTCTCACTCCCTAGACTGGAACAAGACCTCACAGGCTTCACTGTTCATTGTAAAGGGGTGAATGTTAAGGCTCTCAGCCTATGCCCGAGAGGAAGTAAGTTGGAATATAGAAAAAAAAAAAAAAAAAAAAAAAAAAAAAATGTCCTATCTCTCCAGCATGGCCACCCGATTGGACCAATCTAGCCAGCCGGCAGAAATTGTAGCACTTTGGCACTGCCGACTGGGAGGTTCTCCGGCAGTACTTCTTTGATTTCCCATGGAATGACTTTTGCTTCCGTTGCCTTGGACCCACGGAGAGTGCTGAACGCATTACCAAGCTAATCCTCTCGGGCAAGGAGGCATACATTCCATTTTCTTTCCCTCAGACTAATGTAAAAAAAAAACTTGGTTTACTCACGCTTGTTCTACTTCTGTCCACAATAAGGATGAAGCATTCAAACGGTACCAACACCTTCAAACTCAAAAATCTTATTCTTCCTATGTTTCTGCCCAGAATCAAGCCAAATCTGTTCTTCGACTCACCAAACACTCTTTCATCGATTCTATATTAAATGCACTGAAATATCCAATATCTAATGATAATGTCGAACAGGTAGAGAGAGAGGTATCTTGACCAGGATTCGAACCCACTCACTCCAGGTATATTTGGAAGCGCTGAGCACCATAACCACTCAGCCATATGCTCATGGCCGAGTGGTTATGGTGCCCAGCTCTTCCAAATATACCTGGAGTGAGTGGGTTCGAATCTTGGTCAGGTTACCTCTCTCTGAACTATCCAACTCTAAACTCTTCCCAAGCTTTCTGGTATCTAGCCAAAAACCTCTCCACCAATTGTTCTTCTTCGTCTTTCCCTCCCCTTTTCCACTCTGACAACACTACCATCACTTCTTCCTCTGACAAAGCTAAACTCTTCACCCAAACTTTCGCTAAAAACTCCACCTTGGATGATTCCGGTGTTATTCCTCCCTCTTCAACCCCCTCTCTCCTACTTATACCTAATATCCTAATTTCTTTAAATATGTGCTCTCTACCCTCTCTGAGCTTAATACTAAGAAAGCGTGATGGTGTTCCTCCTGTTGTACTAAAAAAAACTGTGCTTCCGTGATGACTCCCTGCCTAGGCAAACTCTTTCGTCTCTGTCTCTCCTCTAATGTCTTTCCTTCTTGCTGGAAGTTTGCTCTCATTCAACCTATCCCAAAGAAGGGGTGATCGCTCTCAACCCTCCATCTATCATCCACTTGCTCTCATTTCTTGCATCTTTAAAGTTTTGGCAACTATTCTTACTTCGAAATATCTTAAGCATCTCTCTGCCCATGTAATCTACTTTCAGATCGCCAGTATGGCTTCCTTAGGGGTCGCTCTACTAGTGATCTTCCTTCATATCTTACTAACTTTTGGTCATCCTCCTTTCATGATTTCGGTGAAACCTTTTCTATTGTGCTAGATATATCTAAGTTATTTAATAGAGTCTGGCACAAATTTCTAACTTCTAAACATTACCACCTTTAGTTTTTGTCCCTCAATTTGTGCCTTTATCTCTATTTCCCTACCTGGCCGTTCCCTAGCTGCAGTTATGGACGGTCATCTTACACTTCCTCAATCTATCAACTATCAACTATCAGCTATTCATTCATATGCTGATGACTCTACCTTACACTATTCAACTAGTTTTTCAGAACCCCCCAGCAAGCAATCTCTCAAAAAGTCACGTGATGATGCCATATAACACTTATCTTCTGACCTATCAACAATTCCCATTTGGGGCAGAAAATATATTGCTGCTTTTGGTGCTTCCAAAACCCATTTCTCCATTTATCTACCCATCAAGAACTCCCACAGGACTTTCCATTATACTTCAACAATACACAAATCAACCTTTCATCTTCTCTCAGTATTCTCGGTGTCTCCTTTTCTCCTGATCTCACTTGGATAGATCATATTACCACCCTTGCTAAAACAGCTTTCCAGAAGCTGGGTATGCTCAATCGTCTCCGGGGTTCTTTACTCCGGCACAGCTTCTTGCTCTGTACAGAGGCACAGTGCGTCCATGTATTGAGTATTGTTCACATGTGTGGGGAAGATCCTCTCACACAGCATTTCTTGACAAGGTAGAAAAGAAAACCTTTCGTCTCATTAACTCATGTCCACTCCCTGACTCTCTGCGATCTCTCTCTCTTCTTCGCAAAGTTGCATCTCTCTCGCTATTCTACCGATATTACAATAATCAGTGTTCCTAACCCTCTTTCAATGTATACCACCTCCTCTACGAAGAGTACGTAGAACCCATCTTCCAACACAATCCCACCCTACTCTTTGCAACTTTCCAGCCCAAGAGTGAAACGATATTCCCAATCTTTCCCCTATTCAACAGCTGAGCTCTGGAACGCTCTACCCTGAATCCATTTTTCCCTCATCCTATGACTGTAATTACTTTAAACTCCGTGTGTCCAGGCATTTTGGCTCGAGCATTCCTTGATTTTGGCCCCGTCACTCTTTCAACTATAGGGAAGGCACTCGTAACAGGCAGTTCTGCCTTTTGTCTCACTAACTCACATAGCAAAATTATCTACTAACTATAAAATTACCATGCTTTTATTTCAGTCTCGCTCTACAGGTATTGTGTGAGTCAATTATTTAGTAAGAATAAGATTACCCTCTTTATTGGATAATACGGATGTATAATATCTAGAGTTACCAATAATGCTATTGTAAAGTCGGTTTGTAACTAAATATATTAAGAAATCAATGGACCTTATATTATTGATTGGCAATATTTGTTAAGATTGTATTATTGGTAACCTAAAGACATATTGAATTAAGAAATGTTATGTTACGACAGTTACACAGTTACGTGCAATTGTTTGAAAGCCCCATAAATGAAATATATGCGTATACAGGGTGTCCCGCGAGTTTTGTCAAATACTTCCAGAGATGAAAGATTAAGTAATTCTAAGTAAAAACTTTGTCATTGCTAACCCTGTTTTTCTTCAATAAGATGAGGATAGGAAAACAAAACTATAAAGTGTATTATGAAGCATGATATCAATACTTCAAACTGACACTAAAAACTTCCCTACATCGTACTTCATAATTATTCCCTTGACATGGAGTTGAATATTACGAGAAACCAACTAAACTTAATTTTAAGCTCATCATCACGGAAAGAAGAAAGGAGCTACAGAGGATTTTTTGGTGTTTTCATTACATATTGATACCATGCAGACATGCACCATCATACAGCATTTAACGTTATCGCTATTCATTTTCATTACTCGGAAAATGGGTTTAAACTAACAGAAAACACCAAAAAATCCTCTGTAGCTCCTTTCTTCTTTCTGCGATGATGAGCTTAAAATTAAGTTGTGTTGGTTTCTTGTAATATTCAGTTTGAAGTATTGATATTGTGACGTTGACCACTCCGTTAGAACCGCATGGCTTGTCCTACAGTGACTCACTAGGATCGCCAGGGCAGTGGATGGGGCTACAGTTTATGTATTAAAGTGTGCTTTATTTCATATGAAAGCACGTGTCATGGGCAGTCCAGAAAGGCTCTTTGTTTTCGCCCATGTCAAGGCTTTATATATTTAATTGTAAAGTATATGTTTTATCATTAACTAGTAATGATGGGATCTGGGAGAGAGAGAGAGAGTAGAACAGAGTGAGAGGGGGCGCGCAGTGTTTTTTGTCCCGCTCGATGACGTCACGGCTGGCTGCCTCGCGGGGGTTGGTGGAGAGAGGCCCTTACCATTCTGCAAGCTTTGCTAGTGGTTAGATGACTTGTCACCGCTTTTTTCCCACGCGGCTCGAGCTAGTGCGAGTATATATACAGTTTCTCGCCACTCTCTCCCTCAGATCTGGTTTCTAGAACACACCCATCTTTTTTCCCTTGCTATCTGTCCCCGCTCCGTACCTGAGAATCTTTTCCTCTGCCTATCTCTCTCATTTTCCATATCTTTCACCACCTTTTATTAATATTATACCCCCTCTGGTTAACTCTGCAAAATCAGCTTCATGCTGGCCAGTTGTATTGTGTGTTAAGGTCTGATATAGCCTATGTATGTTAGTTGTTAAGATAAGTGGATCACGAAGCATTGGTTGGCTTCCATATTGCCGCTTCCTATAATTATTAGTGTTCTGCTGGATTAGATAATGCTAGACTAGGAATCTGATATTATAGGTATTGTTTCCTATGAGTGCTGGCTTCAGTTAAAAGCGGCACGACATACCTGAGAACTGGAGTTGATTGAGTAAATTCTAGTCTGTGTGCCATTGAGAGTAGAGCATGCACAAATGAGGGTTTTTTGCCTATACCATTCTGCACTGTTCTAGTCTCGATTGTTTGTCTTTGAGGTACGCCAGGAGAACGCTTAATACTTCGGTATTAAGGTTTCTCAAGAGAGCTACCCTTCATTATAACGTAATATTTGACGCACAGACTTGAGATTTGCACTAGGCTATGCAGCATGCCATGCGCACCAGTATCTCGTATCATTGACTCTAGCTAGACTTTATCAGTCACAGTAGACATTAAGTATATTAACCTAATTACTCTTTTTATGCATACCCATTTATGATTACACAAGCATTTCGCAGCCTAGTTTGATGTATTGAGACACAAACGACTTAGGCTCTTTTTGTTGATAGGAATACTGCATTGTCGTGGCGATTATTATTAGTGTTGTAGTGTTTAGGATATTCTTGGCTCCGACGGCATTATATATTCTGCCTTTTTGTGTGCATAGCCTGCACGAGCATTGTTCCACTGCCTGCCTTTTTGGGTTCCATTTCCGATACCAGCATCTTTATAGCATCTAACATCTAAAGAAGATTCCTTGTTAGTGTTGAAGGACTTTAGTGCACTTTCTTTCATGCAGGAGTGCCTGACATTTATTGATTAAGTAACGTAAGCTGTAACTTCTCTTACCACCTTACTTTGCATACCATAACCAAGCACCTTCGGTTATAGGTAGTAATAGGCTGTTTTCACATAACATTAAGCCTAGAGTAGACGCACATTTATTGAGAGTTTGATAGCCTATTATTGCATATAGAACTCTGTAGAGTATTTGTGTTCTTTGTTCACTGGGAATATACTTCAGAGGTTGGAGCTAGCGCTTTCCGTTGTAACATTTATGCCATTACTAGTCCAATGAATAAGAGCCCTGATATATTTGAACCCCAGTCGTAACAATATCATGCTTCATAATACACATTATAGTTTGTTTTTCCTATCCTCATTTTATTAAAGATAAACAGGGTTAGAAATTACAAAAAACACCAAAATGCCGACTTTAAGGGTCCATAACTACAAAACAATGCCCCAAAAAGCCTATGTGTATATAACAGTTTTTCCTTAGAATTACTTAATCTTTCATCTCTGGAAGTATTTGACAAAACTCGCGGGACACCCTGTATATTCCATACCAAGTGTGCTTTTTCGTACAACAATTCTGACAACAATAAACACGGAAATGCTGCAACTCCTCCCTTTTCAATCATCTTTCAGATACTGACCTAGTTGTTAAGCTTTATGTTATTCACAATTTACTGTTAAATTGTATACGAAATCACAGGTCATATATTCACATAAATTAAAATTCTCCCTGTTTTTTGAGAACGGGATTCAATTATTAATGAGGACTGATAATTCGTTGCTCCCGTTTATCTTTTTCGCCTTTAATCTATTCCTGTTTTCTGTAATCTGTTAACAGTTAATTCATCAAGCTTTATGTATCTCTCCTGGTTCAACTTTCTCTAGATTGTTAGTAGCTATATCTCAAACATTCGAAGTCTACTTTTGCCTATGTCATGATATTATGAATTTCAATAACTACCTTAAACACATATATATTATCATAAAGCAGCACAAGGCATTATTTTCGTGTTACTAGTTGTATATACTATGCATCTTTGCTCACCATAATTATTACAATCCTATTCAGTATTTTCATTGTAATGTATTCCCAACCCTTTCTTAACCCTTTCGCTGCGGGTGATGTTCTGGAACGTCCTGGCAAGTTACAGCAATTTCCAGGCTTTAAAAGCCTGTAAAAAACGTAAAAATTGAGTGTCAGTGGGCGGGAGCGTGAGGGGCCCACCTCCGACCCTCAGAGCACCGAGCGGCTCACTGATGTTGACTGTGTCTCGCGCGGGCCTCTCTCTGTCTCTCTCAACAGTGTAGCCAAGCGAGCGAGTGTTACATAATAGCGGGTTTCCCGCGTTTCACTGGCACCACTGCGGGTGAACCAGACCACGTACAGGGCCCGTTCTGGTCTCATTTTGAAGCTATTTTCGCCTAGTTTTTGGCAGAATACACTTCATTTAATGTAGATGCTTGATTTATCATTCAGGAGTGCCTGAATATGCCCTAAATAGCCCAAACATAGCCGCAGCCAATGGGTTAATACGTGTAAGCTTTTTTAATACATGTAATATTTTTCACTTTAATTTCACGATCATTATAGGATGTTCCTCAGTTTTGGAATGCTATTTATCTATATAATCGGTAGTGGCTATCTCAATTACTCCTCCAACTACAAGATGTCCCGCCAAAAATTAATGAACTCATTTACTATATGCCATAATAAATGAAGAAGCTATCCTCATATCTCTGAGGCACTAACCAACTGTATACAGCTTAGAACCCTAGCAAGGAATGGCCCTAACGCTATCTCATTTAACGCTTTCACTTCTACTGATGCCGTCAAAACAAACGTAACAAAAAACATCTGGTATACTGGAAAGGTTCTGCATAATCATGTTTTCATTTGATATTAATTAATTGCATCATTATTGTTGAGCATATCTACCAAGAGGTTTGACCAATAAATATAACTTAGTATTTAATGTGGGGATATTATTTTATAACATGGTCTTTTGCGCCTCTATATCGAAACTTTTGAGGATTGTATTGACACATTATATATAACTGGTTACTTTTCTTGAACAGGTGTATTGCTATGTAAATATATATTAGCCATCCTTTGTTCATTCATTTGTTCAATTATAATATTATATTGTTGACATTTTTATGGACGTATATAATGAAAAGCAATTATATACCAGTGGCAATGCCAACACTGATAACACCTCCGGTACACTTGGAAAACACTTTAATTGGCGTGTTATTGATACCGTATTATATACACCATATATGCATTACATACTTTCGTTACTACTATGACCTATACACTCACCATTATGCTGAAACACTAACTATAATATTTTAAGTTTGACTGACTCACCAACTGACAAATATTAACAATTTCTATATTTCCCCTTGTTAGATAACCAACAGGTTGTTCAGTTGTTTCTGACGCTCCCATGTTTGAACAATACCACGTTCCCGATATCACAACTCAGTAGGCGCTCTAAGCAGAGAACACAAATAAAGTAGTACTACATTAGAGATTTAAGATATCATATATTTGAATCCCTATATGTCACATATATATTGTATATGGAGAGAGAGAGAGAGAGAGAGAGAGAGCGAGCGAGCAGGTTAGCAGCCTGTAGCGCGTTTATTATGCTACACACACCTCACGACTCCAATATTTCGCATTCATGATCCCACATAATGATCAAAACACAAAATTAATTATTCTTTCACAGTAAAGTATTTGGCCAACCACTTCCCTCCACCCCTACCTGCTACCACCTCGCCGCTAGTTCCCCCTCTCACTCCTGTACCCTCCTTCTCCTCCCTCCCTCCACCCCAGACCTTCACCTCCTACCCCCACACCATCACTGTTACCAGATAATTTATGGGCACTAATTGTGCTGCCCTCTATTGAGGTCTTGGACAGACCAAGGCTGTATCTGTTTCATCTGTCCACAACTGTACAATGATAAACTTAATGAGTTATTGAATGCCAGAAATACGTATGAACTGCTTGTGAAAGACCCTACTGAAAATACCAATAAAAACTTAAGTGTGAAAATAAACAGTTTGCTTAAGGATAAACCCGATTTACTTAAAATGTTCAAAATTATAAATCCCACTTTACCTTACATGTATGGCCTTCTCAAAACCCATAAACCTGATAATACAGTATATATATATATATATATATATATATATATATATATATATTATAATACAGTATATAAAATTATATATTATTTTATTATTATTTTTATTTATTTTTTATTCTATATTCCAACTACTCCCTCTCGGGCATAGGCTGAGAGCCTGTACATTCCACCGCTCAACACGGTGAAGCCCGTGAGGTCTTGTTCCAGTCTGGGGAGTGAGACATGTGAAGCATCCATCATGGCTCGAAGCAGCTCCATCTCTGAAGCGGCTGGTTGCTTCGCTCAAGTGCTTCACCATCTCACTCTCCAGACTCAGACCCTCACTCCCAGAATGCCACCTATAGAGCAGTGAACTCATTAGGCATTGTCCCCCTGTAACATATTTTGAATATGGGAACATTCATACAGTGTTATTTAATCAGGGAACAATGAGGGTATTTTTTTGGCATTTTGGTGGGCTTTGTGGTAATGCACTGATACTAGGTACAGTACAAATTCAATCCCAATAATATCTTCCCATTGACATATCGGGATTTGAACCCGGGTCCATTGGATTACCAATCCAGTGGCATGACCACTCCACCACACCTCCCCTAAATAAATAAATATATATATATATATATATATATATATATATATATATATATATATATATAGTAAATATAAATGTAAATCCACAGCAAATAATAATAATAATAATAATAATAGTTCTTAAAGCTAGCGCATGCTAAGCCAGCTAAGGATAGCCCAATAAGGCCGATTAGGTGTATTTCCATTGGGGTCCTGTACTACTACCCCATCCCCTTGCTAATGAGGGTCGGTAACGACTCGTTGCTTGTGAAAAATCTTTACTGCTCCGACCGTGGGCCCGATCCTGGGACCTTCTGGGTGGAAGTCCAAGACGTTAGTCACTACACCAGCGAGCCGCTAAATATTTTGTACTGGTAGTATACATCATGACTATAATTTATGAGGTAGGTATTAGCGTTGGTTAGGTGCACTTAGGTATGGTCAGGTAGGTAGAGGCATGGCAGGGCGACACAGGTTACCACTCTAGTAGTTTTTATTGCGTGGTAATCCCGAAAACATTCTCCAATGCAGAGACCAACGTTGCACTCCTGGCACAGGAGGGGGGGCCATGTCTTTCTTGACCAGCCACATGTTGTAAGCATTGAGCATCGTGATGTCCACCATGTGGAGGAAAAGCTTGTGATACCATTTCACAGTCTTCCTCAGACACTCAACGCCCTCAAGTTGGCAATCTGACTTGTCCACCAGGCGCATGTTCTTGGTATAATCTACCACCATGTCAGGCTTTTATATGGTCTAATCTTCGTTGTACGGTAGTGGATTATACCAGAATCCACTTGGGCACCTGTGTGGACAATAAACAAAAGTGGACTGGCCGTCGGTCGTTCCATATTATTGCCACGATTTTCCCAGACTTCTCCAGTTGTTTGTAGTGGCCTTTCTTCTTTCTTCTTTGCCTGTCCTGTCGCCGTTGTCGGTGTTCCTCTTCCAAGTCGTCCTCAGAAGGGGTGTCACTAGAGGAGGGGTCGTCCAGTTGCGAAGGCCAGTGAACATAGGCATGAACTTCCTGTTATTTCTGACAGTTCCACATGATCCCATTTCGTTGTCATGAAGAAACAGGCAGAGAGCAGGACTTGTATACCAATTGTCAGCGTACAGCGTGTGTCCCTTGCCCATGTAGGGCTCCATCATCTTCTTGACAATGTGCACTAACATGTCGAAGGGGTCGCTGGCAGCGACTCAAGGAATGTCTATGTCTGTGCCAGTATACACGATCATGTCAAGCACTATGCCTGTCTCGCAGTCACACAAGACAAACAGCTTGATCCCAAACCTGTGCCTCTTCAGGGGTATGTACTGTTTGAACAGCAGGCACCCTTTGAAGAGCACGAGCGACTCATCAATCACCAGGTTGTGGAATGGGTAGATATACTTCTTGTACCTTTCCAACAACATGGTGAACACATCACAAACTTTCCAAATTCTATCATCTTGGTTTGGATTTTCGTTGTCAGTAAAGTGCAAGAAGTGTAGCAGTAACAAAAATCTCTCACAAGTCAAATACTTTTGGAAAATTGGGGTATTGATGAGAGCGTCGTGCCTCCAACAATGTTGCATAACATGCTTCTTACATAGAGGCATGATAAGCAATAATGCAAAGAACGTCAGCAGTTCAAAGATGTCTGTCGTTCTTGATCCCTCTATAGCACTTGGTAGCCTGTTCCACCTATCTACAACTCTGTTACCAAACTAATGTTTGCCTATTTTTTCTGAAACGAAATTTATCTAATTAGAAACCATTTGTTTGAGTTCCTTCGCTATCACTGAGCCTTTGTAAATCTTCCATGTCCCCTTTATTAATCCCACTAACCCACTTGAACACCTCTATCATATCCCCTCTAACTCTGCGTCTCTCTAACGAATGTAAGCCTAATTTCTTCAACCTTTCTTCATATGGGAGATTTCTAATATTATGGATCATTTTTGTCATTCTACGCTGTATTTTCTTCAAGGAATCTATGTCCATTCTGTAATAAGGACACCAAAATTGAACAGCATAATCCATATAGGGTCTCCTTATTGACAAGTAAAGTTTTAAGATAACATCTGCAGTTCTGTTACTCACACTCCTAGAGATGAACCTGAGAATCCTGTTTGCCTTGTTACGAACGCTTATACACTGTGTTCTATGCTTCAAATCATTGCTAACAAACACACCTAGATCTTTCTCACAGTCTGAGTTTTCGAATTCCAAATTAGCTAGTTTATATTTAGCATTTGTATTCATCTTCCCTATCTTTAATACCTTGCATTTGTCAATGTTAAAATTCATCTGCCAATTTACTGACCATTCGTGGAAGGTATCTAGATCCCTTTGGAGGCACTCTATGTCGCAATCTGAATCTATTGTTCTCCCCAGTTTGATATCGTCTGCGAATTTACGTATTGTGACGCATGTCGAGTATGAGCATGCTGTACAGAACGCCCAGTCAGGCCCCACCCTCGCTAGGATCGTCAGGGCAGGAACTTTGGCTGTAGTCTGTGTAGAGTTTCCTAACTCAGTTTATGTGAACCGTTGTACTATAAGTATTATCATTATGTATTTTGTTTTCTTCTAAGTCAACGAGTTCTATTTTATATCATTAGATATAAGTATTGTGTGTGGGACTTATATGTAATGATGAGAGGAGAGAGAGAGAGATATTACGTAACGGGGATCAGTGAGTGCGCCACGCGGGCCGGTAGGCCTAATTCCCTCCTCCCTCCTCCCTTCCTCCCTTTCAGCGCGTGGGAAGTTCTTTGTCGATCCCAGATTGAGAGAGAATATGACGTCATGATTGCCAGTGGGCGGTCCTTAAGTAGTTTGCGATATGCCGCTAAAGGCCGAGTATAAAAAGGGAGGTCCCGCCGCATTTTCCTCAGAACTCATCAGGCAAAGCGACCTCTCATGTCCCTTGCAACTATCCATATTCTTCCGACTGATGTGAACTTTCTCTACTCTCTGAACAGCCTATCTTCTTCTCTTCTCGTCCCTGTTTAACCTCCATGACCCCTTTGGTGCAGATTTAGTCAGCCAAAGTATTATCGCTTGAGTTCTCACGAGATAAGTGCCTGTTAGATAGCCTATTTTGGAAGGGTTAACTAGAATAGGATTGATTGATGTTTGTTGCACTCGTATATGCATTTCCCTGTGTGCGATTATTCATGTTCCTGTTTTCTGCTGGTTTAGGCAATGCTAGACTGGGATAGGGTTTCTGAGTTGTGATTTCCTATGAGTACTAGGTTGCGGTTGAACCAGTACAATTGCAACGGAGACGTGGAACGCCTAGGTGGTCTTTCTGACTGTGTACCGTGGGAGTTTAGCACTGTGTTGCGAGTGAGGGCTTTTGCCTGTGCCACCCAACACTGTGCTATCTCATTTGCTTGACTTTGAGAGGATCGCCAGGAGAGAACCAGATACTAGTGATCTGGATCTCTCAAGAGAGCATCCCGTCAATTACCGTAATTTGGCCGCACAGTCTTAAGGACCTCGCTAGGCTACGAGCCGCTTGCTCAGCCATTGTCTCTTAACCTTAGATATCCCAGCTAGACTTTGCTCGACCAGCAGATACAGTATAGTATTGAAGCTTCTCCTTATGTATATTATTGTTTAAGCACTATTGATTTCATGTGTGGCACGCTTAGCTACTTCAGAGATTAGTGGCCCACGAGCACAATCTTAGTAGGCTATTGCCAGTGCATTGTCGGAGTACTTCTTCTTAATGTTTGCCATATCCTATTGCTTATTCTTATAATTCTTCTTATGTCAATTTAAAGCCTTTAATTACCAGTGAGTTATTCATTAAATTGCTGTTCAAAATCCGATACTTACTTCTTATGAGTATTCGAGAAGCATCTAACTTATCAGAAGATTCCTTGCTTGATGCTCGAGGACTATTGTTTAACGTAACGTAATAGTGCCGATCCGAAGTAGAGGGTGGAGGACTTCTTAAGTTCTTAGTTCAAGGGTGGATTACTTCGGCTTCGGCCAACACTATTCTTTAGTGTTGTAGTACTTTCTTCTTTGTTTGATTGTTGACCAGACTAGATAACTCCCGTCTTGCTATTAGTCTGTTGTGTGAAACGCTAGTACCGAGTTCTTGTATACCCCGTTATAGCAGATAGAACTCTGGAGGGTAGTGGCGTTTTTTGTTCGGCTGGCAGTACTCTGGGGTTGGGATCGTGTGTTTCCGTTGTGGCAGCGAGCCATACTCGAGTCCTGTGTAAGAGCCCTAGTGTACCCGAGTGCCCGGTCGTAACAAATGGCGACCTTGCTTAGGATTTTGTGAACAGTATAATTTTTTGCAGAGTTGTACAACATTTGTTTGTTCGTACTTTAGCGTACATATTGAAGAATATTTTTTTTTTGTAAGGCAATTAGGAGAGCATTTAAGAGACTCCAGTTAATTTAGTAATTAGTGCTTGCATAAGGGAGTTTAACACTTTTGTCTCGAGAATTTTTTGTGAACTTCAGTATGTCGTGCCCTAGTAATGACGAGGAGCGAGAGATGCTAAGTGAGGAGGTGCCGTTAGTAACTAGTGAGGAGGATGCTAGACTTTTTGTGAGTAAGCAGTACCATGTGACGGAGGAGAGGCTGACTGGGGTGAATGTTTATGGCTTACACCTGATAGCCAAGGTTTTGGGTCTATCCAATGTAGGAGGGATGTCCAAGGGGGAGCTGATTTCCTGGGTGTTGCGTGGGCGACATGGGGTTTCGGAGGAGAGGGCGTTTGGGGGGATTCCTCCCCAGATCCCCTCTCACTCGACTCCCACAGTGCCGTCCACTCAGTTGCCGGAGGTTAGCACTCTCCCACAGAGGGATGAGCATTGGAAGATTGGAGTGCCCTCGGGCGGTGCGTATGGTGGTTCCCCAGTTCTTGCCCCCCCTCCTTCAGTAGTGGCAGCTCCCTCTTCCGGCCTGTCTCCTGAGATGATATTTAAACTTGAGCTTGCTAAAATGGAGAATGAGGCTAGGAAGCAGGAGATGGAGAATGAGTCTAGGAGGCATGAGACTGAGGCTAGGAAGCAGGAGAATGAGACTAGGAGGCATGAGATTGAGGTTAGGAGGCAAGAGGATGAGACCAGGAGGCATGAGGCTGAGCTTAGGTACGACTCAGAGAAATATTGTGCTCAAATAGATTTAGATAAGACTCGTGCAGAGTCGACAGGGATTCGGATGGGCCGTGAGGGCCAAGTAAGAGAACAGTCCTTGTCCCACTTAGTCAAGTTGGTGCCGGCATTTAGTGAAACTGAAGTCACAGAATTTTTTAATCGTTTTGAGAAGAAGTGTAGGGAGCATAATTGGCCTGAAGAGAAGTGGGCAGCTCTAGTCTCCTCAAGACTTACGGGTAAGGGTCTGAAGGCTTATGATGCACTACCTTTAGAGTCTTGCATTGACTACCCAGTATTGAAGAGAGCTGTCCTAAGGGCATACGAGTTGCAACCAGAAACATATCGATTGAAGTTTCGGGGTGTTACAAAGACTAGGGAGGCGACCTTTCTTGAGCATGCCCGGGACTTAAAAGATGCACTTACAAACTGGACACGTTCTGAGAAAGCTGAGACGGCCGAACAGTTGACGGAGCTGTTTCTGCTCGAGCAGTTTTATAAGTGTACAGGTGCAGAAATGACTTTAACTATTAAAGAAAAGAATCCAAAAACTCTACAGGAGGCAGCTGAGATGGCTGACCTCCGGCTATCATTAATTCGTGGGTGCGGGTCTGCCCAGCGTAGTGAGGCAGGTAACAAGGGGCGTGACGCCCCACCCCCCCGAGTTAGTAATATATCTTATGCAAACAAGTACAAGAGTTATGATACCAAGACTGACCACAAGACTAGCACCGTCCCATTTAAGAAGGGGCCGGGCCCTTCCCAGTACCAAGGGAAGCCCAAAGGGGAGTTAGAGTGTTATCAATGTCATAAAAAGGGGCACTTTGCAAGAGTCTGTCCTAGCAAACCACCTACAGCAGCTGTGTCTTTGGCCTGCAACATTGGTGTGTCTCTGAAGCCTTCTGAGTTTGCCCGGGGCAGTTCGTCAGAGGCTGAGGCACAGCCAATGCAGAAGCACCTGGGAGGCTCGAACCCTGCTCAGGATGTTTTTTGCGACCATAGAGGACGGGGTTGCGTGATGTGGGCGGGGCGCAAGCATGGAGTAGAGGTCTTGCGTGATACAGGTGCTTCCCAGACTTTGATGAAAAACTTGACTGGCTACCCTATAAATGCGGCTCGGGTGGTGGTGGTGCAGGGTATTAATGCAACTCGGTCATACCCGCTGGTGCGGTTGGAGTTGGAGGTGGATGGTGTGGCACGTGAATTGGATGTTGGGATTGTGGAGAAACTGCCAGTGGAGGGCGTCGACCTTCTTCTCGGCAACGACTTTGCAATGCCCGCTTCTGAGGTTCTACCCTTAGTCGTTGCCGAGAGGCCGGCCGACGTGAGTAGGGAAGAGCGAGAGTGGGTCGAGCGGTGCCAGGCACAACCCATGGCGTGTGCTGTCACCCGAGCTCGGGCAGCTAAAGTGTCACAGCCTAGTCCTCCGTCTTCAGACCAGCAGAGGAACGATCAACAGGAGGAGGCTAAAGCTGGAGTTGGTTTTAAGAGTTTTGACTCGGCGGCTCTCCTGGGTGATTCAGTATTAGCACCATTACTTAGTTCTGGAGTAGCCCCTGGGCCTGTCATCGAGAGTGACGAGGCTGGGCATGACGAGTCTCCACGACAGCAACGTTATGAACATCGAGAGAGACAGAGGGAGCAGCTCAGTATCGGGGAGGGTCATGCATTGCTCCGGGAGCAGTTAGATCGCTTGGCACCCTCAGATATACGTCGGTTGCAGCTGGAGGACCCTGAGCTCCAAACGTGTGCTAATGGAGCTGTGGAGCTCGACGAGGACGGTGATGCACAGCCGGGAGATTTTTTTTATTTAGATGGCATCCTGTATCGGCGTTTTCAAGACCCTAACCGTAGCTGGAAGATGGGGTCCGGGGTAGTGGACCAGTTGATGGTGCCGCGGGAGTGCAGGGATAGCCTACTGAGTTTGGCGCATGACACACCGCTGGCAGGACATTTGGGGGTAAGAAAAACGGTGGCGGCTTTGGGGAAGTTGTTTTGGTGGCCGGGGATGAAGTCTCATGTGCAGTCCTGGATAAACTCATGTGATATTTGTCAACGGGTCGGGAAACCAAACCAAGTTATTCCTAAAGCTCCGTTGCACCCTATTCCTGTAATTGGGCCACCTTTTAGTAAGATTGTTGTTGACATGGTTGGTCCCCTCCCTCCCACAAAGGCTGGTAATAAATTTTTGTTAACCATCATGGATGTTGCCACTAGATACCCCGATGCATACCCCATGAAAAACGGCATGGCTAAGACGGTAGTCAGAAACTTGTTGTGGTACTTTTCAAGGTACGGGTACCCGGAGGCGATTCAGTCTGATCAGGGGTCCAATTTCACCTCCAATCTCTTTAAGCAAACAATGCAACAGCATGGAATACGGGCGGTGGTATCGTCAGCGTATCACCCTGAGAGCCAAGGGGTGCTTGAGCGGTGGCATGCCACCCTTAAAAGCATGCTCAGGTGTTATTGTGCTGATAACGGAAGAGATTGGGATCTTGGATTGCCGTATGTACTGTTTGCTGCTCGGGAAGTGCCTGGTGAGAGCCTGGGATTTAGTCCAAACGAGCTGATTTTTGGACACCGAGTCAGGGGCCCCCTTAATATGCTGCGGGAAATTTGGGAAGGAACTGTGCCGCCTTGTTCCTTGTTGAAGTATGTGTTTGAAAGCCGTGAGCGCATGCTTAAGAGTCTGGAGATGGCAGGTCGGAATTTAACAGGGTCACAAGCTTTAATGAAGGACAGGTATGATCGCAAAGTGAAGCTCCGGGAGTTCATTGTGGGACAGGAGGTGTTGATTTTGTTGCCTTTGGTGGGTAACCCCTTGTCGGCGAAGTATACTGGACCCTATAAAATTGTGGAGAAAATTTCGGACCTAGATTACCTTGTTGCCACTCCAGACAGGAGGAAGAAGAATCAGTTATGTCACGTGAACCTGATAAAAGAGTATGTGAGGCGCCCCTCTGAGCCTCTCACTGTCCCTGTGTTGGCTTGTTGCGGCCGTGGTGGAAAAGGAGAGGGGGACAGTCAAGCTTCAGAGGAGGATAACTGGGATCACCATGTTTCAGCGGATCAGTGGGCGGGGAACTCGAGCCTAAGGGCTGACGAGGCTATAGCCCATTTGCCTGAGCCGCAATTTGAAGCTATCCGTCAGTTGCTCGGTTTATACCCCACTGTATTCGCTGAACATCCAGGCCTCACTACTCAGGCTATGCATGATGTTGACGTGGGGCACCATCTACCCTTTAAGTCGATCCCATATCGTGTGCCCCCCATAAAACTACCCGCTCTGAGGGATGAGTTGGAGTATATGCTCGGTAGAGGGTTGATAGAGAAAGGTACCGTTAAATGGACTTCCCCCGTAACACTGCAGCCTAAACCAGATGGCAAGGTACGCTTCTGTATTGATTTCCGTAGGCTAAACGGTTTGACTCCAACTAACCCATATCCTCTTCCTCGGGTTGATGATAGTGTTGATAAAATTGGTAATGCTCGGTTTTTGTCTAAAGTTGATTTAGTAAAAGGTTACTGGCAAGTACCTTTGTCCGAGCGCGCTAAAGAGGTATGTGGTTTTGTGGTGGACGGGAGTACTTACCGGTGTAATGTTATGCCCTACGGACTTAAGAATGCACCAGCAACGTTTCAGAACCTGATGAATGAAATTGTCAAGGACATTCCAAATTGCACCGTATACTTGGACGATGTAATCATTTATGATGACGACTTTGAGAGCCATTGTGAGCACCTGGAGACCTTGTTCCGGAAACTTAGTGAAGCAAGTCTGGTAGTAAATTTGGCAAAGTGTGACTTCGTAAAAGCCACTGTGCAGTACCTTGGGTTTGTAGTGGGAAGGGGACAGGTGTGCCCTCCTCAGAACAAGGTACAGGCTATCAATAAATTTCCGCACCCAACCACCAAGAAGCAGATCATGAGATTCTTGGGTATGATAGGCTACTACAGACGCTTTATAAAAGGTTACTCCACGGTGTTGGCACCTCTCACAGATTTGTTATCTAAAGACAAAAAGTTTTGTGGGCGCCTGAGTGTGAAAAGGCTTTTAATTTAGTGAAGCATTTGCTGTGTACTCACCCGATACTCAGGGCCCCAGACTTTAACAGGCCTTTTCAGCTGGCAACAGATGCTAGTGGTGTAGGGGCTGGTGCCGTCTTGCTACAGACAGACAATGAAGGTGTGGAACACCCAGTAAGTTTCTTTTCTAAGAAGTTCAATGCTGCACAAAAGAACTATTCTACAATAGAAAAGGAATTACTGGCGATTGTGCTGTCACTCAGGCACTTCGAGGTGTATGTTCCAGCCTATGGCCCAGTCGTGGTTATCTACACTGATCATCACCCTTTGAGATTCCTAAATCAATTTCACAATCGCAATATGAGACTGACCCGGTGGTCATTGATGTTGCAGGAGTATAACCTGGACATCCGGCATATTGCGGGATGTGACAATGTGATTGCGGATTGTTTATCGAGGGTAGATGATCAGTCGTAGGCTATCACAGGTGTATGATCCCGAAGAGATTGACACACGGGTAGCCTCCTGCTTTGGTTTGAGTAGTATTTTGCGCTTGGTGCTTGTTGGCTCGCGGTTGTAGCCCAGCGTATTGGGTCGTAAAGCAGGATTGTTGAGCGTTTGGTATAGAAGAAAATAGGCTGCCCTTATAGTGCAGCCGGAAAAAAACATATTAAAATATAAAAAAATCATATAAAAACTCTTTCTTTTTGATATAGATAATTGTATAAGTTTGTCATAGCCTATAGTGTTTGAGTAGTCCACGAACTATCAAACGGCTGAGCTGCTGTAAGCTCGCTCTGGGAGCATGATATTATGTCTTTTACTATTGTTGGGAGGAGTTATGAAATGTGAATTTTTTTTTTTATATAAGATGTGTTTTAGTGATAAACTCAGCGTTGTTTTAGTGCCATGCGGTCGCTGGGTGTGAGGGGTTTGATGGGGTTCTGTATATCAGATTTTAGCTCAGGGTTGAGCAAGTAAAATCTTGGGGGAGGTGTGACGCATGTCGAGTATGAGCATGCTGTACAGAACGCCCAGTCAGGCCCCACCCTCGCTAGGATCGTCAGGGCAGGAACTTTGGCTGTAGTCTGTGTAGAGTTTCCTAACTCAGTTTATGTGAACCGTTGTACTATAAGTATTATCATTATGTATTTTGTTTTCTTCTAAGTCAACGAGTTCTATTTTATATCATTAGATATAAGTATTGTGTGTGGGACTTATATGTAATGATGAGAGGAGAGAGAGAGAGATATTACGTAACGGGGATCAGTGAGTGCGCCACGCGGGCCGGTAGGCCTAATTCCCTCCTCCCTCCTCCCTTCCTCCCTTTCAGCGCGTGGGAAGTTCTTTGTCGATCCCAGATTGAGAGAGAATATGACGTCATGATTGCCAGTGGGCGGTCCTTAAGTAGTTTGCGATATGCCGCTAAAGGGCCGAGTATAAAAAGGGAGGTCCCGCCGCATTTTCCTCAGAACTCATCAGGCAAAGCGACCTCTCATGTCCCTTGCAACTATCCATATTCTTCCGACTGATGTGAACTTTCTCTACTCTCTGAACAGCCTATCTTCTTCTCTTCTCGTCCCTGTTTAACCTCCATGACCCCTTTGGTGCAGATTTAGTCAGCCAAAGTATTATCGCTTGAGTTCTCACGAGATAAGTGCCTGTTAGATAGCCTATTTTTGGAAGGGTTAACTAGAATAGGATTGATTGATGTTTGTTGCACTCGTATATGCATTTCCCTGTGTGCGATTATTCATGTTCCTGTTTTCTGCTGGTTTAGGCAATGCTAGACTGGGATAGGGTTTCTGAGTTGTGATTTCCTATGAGTACTAGGTTGCGGTTGAACCAGTACAATTGCAACGGAGACGTGGAACGCCTAGGTGGTCTTTCTGACTGTGTACCGTGGGAGTTTAGCACTGTGTTGCGAGTGAGGGCTTTTGCCTGTGCCACCCAACACTGTGCTATCTCATTTGCTTGACTTTGAGAGGATCGCCAGGAGAGAACCAGATACTAGTGATCTGGATCTCTCAAGAGAGCATCCCGTCAATTACCGTAATTTGGCCACACAGTCTTAAGGACCTCGCTAGGCTACGAGCCGCTTGCTCAGCCATTGTCTCTTAACCTTAGATATCCCAGCTAGACTTTGCTCGACCAGCAGATACAGTATAGTATTGAAGCTTCTCCTTATGTATATTATTGTTTAAGCACTATTGATTTCATGTGTGGCACGCTTAGCTACTTCAGAGATTAGTGGCCCACGAGCACAATCTTAGTAGGCTATTGCCAGTGCATTGTCGGAGTACTTCTTCTTAATGTTTGCCATATCCTATTGCTTATTCTTATAATTCTTCTTATGTCAATTTAAAGCCTTTAATTACCAGTGAGTTATTCATTAAATTGCTGTTCAAAATCCGATACTTACTTCTTATGAGTATTCGAGAAGCATCTAACTTATCAGAAGATTCCTTGCTTGATGCTCGAGGACTATTGTTTAACGTAACGTAATAGTGCCGATCCGAAGTAGAGGGTGGAGGACTTCTTAAGTTCTTAGTTCAAGGGTGGATTACTTCGGCTTCGGCCAACACTATTCTTTAGTGTTGTAGTACTTTCTTCTTTGTTTGATTGTTGACCAGACTAGATAACTCCCGTCTTGCTATTAGTCTGTTGTGTGAAACGCTAGTACCGAGTTCTTGTATACCCCGTTATAGCAGATAGAACTCTGGAGGGTAGTGGCGTTTTTTGTTCGGCTGGCAGTACTCTGGGGTTGGGATCGTGTGTTTCCGTTGTGGCAGCGAGCCATACTCGAGTCCTGTGTAAGAGCCCTAGTGTACCCGAGTGCCCGGTCGTAACAGTATCCTACTAGATATACCTAAATCTAGGTCATTTATGTATATAACAAACAACAGAGGACCTAATACAGATCCATGAGGGACACCACTTTTGACTGCTCCCCATTCTGACTTAACACCATTTATGCTGACTCTCCGCTTCTTACCAATTAGCCATGAGCTAATGACCATCCCAACAACGACCCACCTATTCCATGCGCCTCAACCTTTCTCAACAATGTCTCAGGAGGGACTCTGTCGAAAGCTTTACTGAAATCTAAATACATTTTAACATATGACTTTACATGAACTATCTTTCTATCTATTGCCTGACGCCGTGATCCCCAAAAGGGTGGCCACGAACGAACCGCCCCCATTCACCTCTGTCCCCAGCCAGTCGACGCCCCTCCTCCCAACCAGCACCGCCTTCATCCATATACTTCCTCACTCCATCCTTCCACCTCTCTTTCGGTTTACCTCTCCCTTTCTGTCCTTCCACCTCGCTCTCGTACACCCTCTTAGTCATTCTCTCACTTCCCATACATTCCATATGGCCGAACAATCTCAAGGTGTTCCTTTTCATACTTTCCAGCACATCTACCTCCACACCACACCTCCTTCTTACTTCCTCATTCATCTGTCTATCCCTCCATGTAACTCCGCAAGCACTTCTCAAGTAACTCATTTCCACCCCTCTCACTCTTGGTCTGAGTCTCTCATCCAACGTTCATGCTTCGCTTCCTTAAGTCAGTGTCGGGATTACCACACTGTCATGCAAGGACTTCTTCACTTCCATACTGACCACCCTATTTCTTGTTACTGCTTTCAGCGTTCCTACAACCCTCTTCCCCTTTTGCACCCTCTCCCGCACTTTTTCATCCATAGTCCCATCTTTACTCAACACACTGCCCAGATACTTAAATGAGCTGACAATCTCCATAGCCTGACCGTTCAACTTCACCTCACATTCTGTGGCTTCACCCCTTTCGAAGACCATAACCTTGCTCTTTTCCGTATTTACCTTCAGATTCCGTTTTTCGCACACTGTTCCAAACATATTTACCAGACCCTGCAACTCCCATTCATTATCGCTCATCAGAACTGTACCATCAGCAAACAGCAGTACAGGTAGATTCCATTAACCTCCACATAGTTCTGTCGTTGCCGTGTATGTTATTTTATTGCTGTTCTGACTGATAAACATTGTTGTTTCATTTTTTATCCTAGCTTGTAGCAGACGACGCGCACCTCTAATCGACCTTTGTATTTTCTTAACTCTAGTAGTTATCGTATTCAGTATCCTACTGTAGCTATATATATATCTGTAATTTTAGTTATTGCTTGCATGATCTTGTAGTAATCTTTGACTGATAAACTTTGTGTATCTAAATATAATCCTGCTTGACTAAGCTATAGTGACACCAGCGTTATCTGTTAATACAGTATATTAACCCCTTGTGTGCAGTTTCACTTTATTTTTATATAATTCTATTTGGTGAATTGTATATTTAGTTACATATTCTATTATATATATATATATATATATATATATATTTTTTTTTTTTTTTTAGGTAAGTTATCACCCCTGCTAGCCTATTTCTGCATATTTAAATTTTTTAGTTTTTCAGTTAGGGTATCATCTCTGGTAGCCTATTTCTGCGTATTTCTATTTTTAAATTTTTGGTTAGGCTATCACCGCTGGTGGCCTATTTCTGCGTTTTTAAATTTTTAGTTAGACTATCACCGCTGGTGGCCTATTTCTGTGTATTTCATAATTTTTGTTTTTGGTTAGGCTAGGCTATCACTGGGTATTTAAATGTTTAAATTTTTGGTTAGACTATCACCGCTGATAACCTATTTCTGCGTATTTCCACCGCTGGTGGCGTATTTCATAATTGTTTTTTTCGGTTAGGGCCGCTAGGCTATCACCCCTGGTGGCCTATTTCTGCTTAACCCGGGAACTGCGGGAAGACTCTTTAGAGTTCGGCCGGCGGACTGCGGGAAGACTCTCTGGAGTAAGTAAAACTAAAAATCAACTTTTTACATCGAAAAAAAAAAAAAAATTATTTTTTTTTTTTTTTTTTTTTTTTTTTTTTTGGCCCCTGGGCCATGCAAAATCTCAGTCCTCTACCTCCCCTCCTTCCCCACTTTCCTCCTATTCCTCAGTTATCACCTATTTTCCCTATTATTCCCTTATTCTGAGGTATATTTTCGTGCTAACATTAGCGAGTTGCAAGCAGGGTGTTGTCATCACTGATGGCCATCGAGTGCAAGAGAGAGAGAGAGAGTATCGATCGACTGTGTCTCAGTGGCCTTGGGGGAAATTGGCGGGAAAGGAGTTTGCCTCACCCATAGATTATACAACTCGCGGGCTATATCTCCGATTTTGACCATCCAAACGCTGTTTTCACTCGTTTTATTGTTGTTTCAGGTTTATACCTTTATAATCAACCCATAATAGGCGCATATGGATAATTATTAATGCTATTAATGGTACAATGAATATTTTAGTGACGAAAAACCTCAAATACGTCAGCACAGGGGGAGGTTTTCATTTACCCCCGTGCGCACTTCAGAGGTTAAATAAAAACAAACTTGTTTTTAGTTAGGCTATCACTGCGTATTTAAATTTTTAAATTTTTGGTTAGGCTATCACCGTTGATAACCTATTTCTGCGTATTTTAAATTTTTTGTTTTCGGTTAAGCCTATTTAAGTAAGTGAAGCGACCTGAAGTGAGTGAAGTGTTTTTAAAGTGAGTGAAGTGTTTTTAAGTGAGTGAAGTGATCTGAAGAGAGTGACCGTCACCATGCCTCGTGCCTGTACGAACTGCGCCGGTAGATTTGATGCTTCCATGTTTGCTCCTGCCGATCCACAAGTCTGCCGACTCTGCCAGCAACGAGAGGATTTGACAGTGAGATTGGATGAAACCCACAACAAGATTAACGCCCTCACCATGAAGCTGGAATCACTCCAAGCGTTCGTAACACTCAACGTTGGAGTATCACCAACTCCAGCTGCCACCACCGCACCAACGTCAACTGCCAACAATCCACCACCTGCAGTAGCCACTGCAGCAGATGCTTCCGATGAACCTGAGCCGACATCAAACCAGGACAGCCGCTCTGTTCACCTTAGTCCCTCTCCCACTCCTCGTGCAAGAAGCCTGCTAACACGAACAGTGCCAACCCCTCATCCCCGTTCTAACCACTCCTCTCCCTGACCTGTATGCAGAGTCTCGCCACCACAGGTTTCCTGATTTACACCAGTGAGGAACGGTGCACGGCCAACGCAGAAAAGGACTCATCTACCAGTCACAATGTCAAACAGATTTGAGATCTTCGTAGAGATGGAAGGCGAACCAGAAGAGACCAGGCTCGTTGGGGATTCCATCCTAAGAGGACAGGTCGAAGAGTTCTGCGACAGAGTCCCAAATCGACGAAAGAGATTTTGCACCCCAGGAGCTGAACTGGACGACATTGTGGAAGCCTTCGAAGATACCACAAAGGATGCAAACGAAAATACCCTTTTTGTCATCCATGCTGGTTCAAATGACGTCATGCGCTCCAGATCCAAAGAGCAGATGGAGAAATATCGCAAGATGATCCAGCACTACAAAAACAGATCAAGGAGTATCATCATCTCAGGCATTCTCCCCAAGATCGATGCACCTGACAAATTCTATGACAAGGCCTTCAGCACAAACAACCGACTAAAATCTTTGTGTCTGAAGGAAGAAGTTGAATTCATCAACCTCTGGGATAACTTCTATAACCAGCCTACTCTGTTCTGCAAGGATGGGACTCATCTAAACCCTGTGGATTCAGCACGCATGGGTCGTCTCCTACACGAAGCAGTCCGCAGCCATGGATCAAAAAACGCCATTCGAGAAGAAGAAGCAGCAGCGACATAAATCGTCCAAAGCCAAGCAAAGAACAGAGGCAGCCATTGACCGCCAGCGATGAGGACTGAGGACAGCGAGGACCGAGGACAGCCATGAACATAAATGTAGATCCGACCAGAACCAAAATTTTGATTAAGGAGCGTTCCGTGAATTCTAAAATCACAAATTTAAAGGTTATGCAAACGCTCGTAGCATACGCAATACATTTTCAGTTTTAGAGGAACTAGTGTTTACAGAAAATTACGATGTTATTGGCATAACAGAATCTTGGCTCAATACAGAAGACAGAGACTTTTTAGCAGAGTATTCACTTCTCAGTTATGTAATGTTTGAGAAAAGCCGAATAAATAAAAATGGAGGTGGCGTTTTACTTTTTATTAAAGAAACTCTTAACCCGACCCTATTGTCAAAACTTCAAATTGTGAACGTCGACCCATCCTTTGTGCTAATAAAGAATAATAAATGTACAAAAATAATACTTGCACTAATATTATTATTATTATTTTTTTTTTAAGAGACAATGAACGGAGGAAGGAAAAACACAGATAAAACAAAAAGGTCCATGTGCCTAAAGGCATCCTCCATTCATAAAATGTTTGTTACAACTGGATTTAAACATTTGTAGATTGTAAGTTTGTGGAAAGCAATTCGAGGGAAGTGAATTCCAAAGAGTAGTAGCTCTGGGGATAAATTAATTCTGATAAGCAGAAGTTCTGCATTGTGGAGGAGAAAGTGTAAATTCATGGGCGCTCTCAGCTGCCCTAGTTCTACGGGGAAAGATGTGGAGAGGCGGCACAATTGAAGCAAGTTCCTCGGAACAATTGCTGTGAAAATATCTGTAGAATAATGCAAGGGATGCAACGTTTCTTCGTATGGATAATGTAGGAAGGTCCTGTGTGATTGCAGGGTTATTGATTAATCTAATAGCTTTATTTTGAATTTTGTCCAACTGCCTCAATGCAACCACTCCACTTCCACCCCACAGAGGTGAACAGTAATCCATCTGAGAACGCACATGACTTTTATATATTACGGCCAACTGCTCGTCAGTGAAGAATTGTCGAACTCTGTACAGGAGTCCCAGTTTTTTAGAGGCATTCTTAGCAATGCTTCTAACATAATGTGTCCAGCTCAAGTTAGTAGTTAATGTTACACCGAGAATGTCAATACTAGGGGAAGTGGGAATATTTACATCATTAACAAATATATGGGAGTCAGTGAGATTCTGTCGGTTAGAAAATTGAATGTACTTGGTTTTCTGTGCATTAAAGGAAACTAGATTCTCTTGTCCCCATTCATTAATTTTAGAAAAGTCCTGGTTCAGAGAAATTGCAGTGTTTGTTTTTGAATTTATAAGATCGGGTTGGGTGAAAGAATTGGTAAATGTGAAGGAACTGTGGAGTGTTGAGTCATCTGCGTAGGAATGTATTGGATTATGAGTGGTAGATATGAGATCATTGATATGAATGAGGAACAGAGTTGGGGCCAAAACTGATCCCTGGGGAACACCAGCATTTATTGAGTGAAATTGAGAATAAAGGCCATCTACCATTACACATATTTTTGTGTTATGAAGATAAGAAGAAATTAGTGGAACTAATGATTCAAGGCCGTAGTGTGACATCTTCGACAATAAGGATTGATGCCAGACTCTATCAAATGCCTTTGATATATCCAGTGCTATTGTATGTGTTTCACCATGTTGGTCTGTAGCTTGGTTGATTTGATGCGTAAGAAGGCAAATAATGTCTGCAGTTGATCGACATCGTCTAAAACCATATTGCCTATCACTGATTAATTTATTATTCTCCAGATGCTTAATTATGTGATTATTTAATATAATTTCAAAGACTTTGCCAAGAGTGGACGTTATAGCTATTGGTCTGTAGTTTGATGGATCTGAAGAGGCACCTTTTTTAGGAACTGGATGGATGTTTGCTTCTTTCCAGGGTACTGGGAAGCATGAGGTATGAGTACACAGACGGAAAATTTTTACCAATACAGGAGCGAGCACCAAGGAGCAATTCTTAAGTACTATTGGAGGAATTTCATCTGGACCAGGAGCCTTATCTACTGAGAGATTCTGCAAAATAGTTTTGACATGTCTGGTGTGGATCTTAAGTGAGGGAATTTCAGGCAAATTAAAATTAAGTACTGGGACATCTTGATTTATTTCATCTAAGGTTGAGTTGGTGGAGAAAATATCCGCAAGAAGGTTAGCTTTACCTCGTGGGTCACTTACAAGATTGCCAGTCGGAGATTTTAATGGTGGAATGGATGAAGCAGTAGTGAAGTTGGATTTGAATGAGTTAAGAGTAGACCAAAATATTTTGTTATCATTTGGATTATTTAGAAGTTTATTTGCCTGCTTATGGAGAAAGTTTGATTTAGTTAGGTTTAACCCGTACAGCCCCAGCGACGCGCCTGGCGCGTCGGCGATGTATGTAACGCACAGCCCCAGAGACGCGCCTGGCGAGTCACCCTAATTTCCCCTAATTGCGCCGACCGTAACCTCAGGTGTAGCCACGCAAGAGGGCTCAGATTTGTATGGGAACTGTGTACGTATCCCACGCAACCGTGCCGATGGTTGAAAACTCTCAAAGTCCACGTGCGTGCGCGCGAGCGCGCAATAACCTGGTTTTTTGGGATAATTGCCTTCAATTTTTTACTCTTATAAAATCCGTTTTCGGGGGCTCTGTAGGACCATTTTTTAAGCTTTTTGAGCGGTTTTTCGTGGTTTTTCCTTCATTCCTAACCCATTCGCTATTGTTTCTGGAATAAAACCATTTTTTGAAAACCGGCCGGGTTCTGGTGCGCAAACATTACAAAACTAGCCGGGGCTCCACGGGTTAATACAGTTTTGGCATGATTTCTGATGTTTCTAAAGTAATTAAAGGCTTCATGTGTTTTTGATCTTGTGTATGCATTGTAGGCTATTGCTTTTTGTTCAGTTACTCTAGCACAATTATGGTCAAACCATTTAGGTGAATTAGATCTTTTACTGTACTTTTGATGAGGAATAAAAGTTTCCATTCCAATTTTTACAAAATCTTGTATGTGGCTCAAGGTGGAGTGTGCATCATTAGAAAAGAAAGAGGTCCAGGGAATATCAATAAAGAAACCTTGAAGACCCTCCCAGTCTGCCCTATCGTAATGCCATTTAGTCACCAAAACAGGTTCAGAGTGGGAAGGTGTGGTAGGTGATAGACAGGTGGCCTGTATCAGACAGTGATCAGAAGATCCAAGCGGGGACCTCACTGTAACATCATAATTTTCTGAATTGGTTGTTAAAAATAAGTCCAGTAGGTGGGAATTATGATTAGGATTATCTGGTACACGGGTGGGTTGGTTGACTAGTTGAGTGAGATTAAATGAGTCTGCAAATAGCTCACATTCAAGACCAGCATCATCAGTCCTGGCTGAATGAGTGAGCCATTCAACATTATGGACATTAAAATCACCCAACACAGTGATTTCAGAAGAAGCATTTAAGTTGAGGACACTGAGTTGTGAGGACAGAGAATCAAAAAGACTTTGCTCTGGAGGAGTATTTGGGGAACGGTAGATGCAACATATGTATTTAAATTTACCAGTAGAAATTAATTTGTATATAGAATAATCAAAATAGGGACAATTGAAACTAGTAACCTCCTCCAGGGCAATTTCAGATTTTGCGAAGCAACATACACCACCTTTAGGTCTGAAATTTTGGAGCAGTTGATAACCTGGAAAATTAAATCTAGATGTGTCAGATGTGGATGTTACTTGAGTTTCTGTCAAAAAAAGGAGAGTAGGGGATTCTACTTGAAGAAATTGGTGTACAGAATTGATGTTAGAGTGAAGTCCCCTTATAATACTAAAGACAAAGCTGCACTGACAAGCAGCTTTGGGACGTTGCAATGCTCTTGACACAGTCACATGATGATGACCGGGAGGGCCCTGTGTCAATAACCCAACCCTGCCGGGGGTGGATATCCGAGGGACCACCAGGTTTGCTCTTAACAATTGTACTGCCATATTTATAAGGTAAGTGTATGGTGTTACATGTATGATATGTAGTGGGAAGAGTAGTGTTTTATGGATAGAGGATAGCGATGTAGGGCAATGTCGTGAAGTTGGATGTGTATGTTATATAAAGAGGGTTTTCCTGATACCCCTGATGTGACCTCCAGCTCAATCAGTGCAAACTGACCGAGAAATTTATGAGCAAATTGCAGACTTAAGAAACTTGCATGATACCGTATTTTTTGGCGACTTCAATTTACCTGTGACCAAGTGGGGAGATAGTATTGCTTCACACTCTGGACAAGACCTGTATGCAAACTTGCAAGAGAGTTCGCTATATCAATTTGTTTGATCTCCAACCCGTGGAAATAATGTCCTTGACCTTGTACTTTCAACAAAAGAAGAATTGATAGAGAATTTGAATGTCGGTGATGAATTCAGTAACAGCGACCATCGTACGATAACTTTTAATTTAAAGTTTACTAGTAACGAACCAAATAGCAGCATCGAGAAAGTCCCTAATTTCAAGCAAGCAAACTTTTGTAAACTTAGAGCAATGTTTAAAGAAACTGACTGGAGCTTTCTAGTTAACAATAACGACATAAATACATCTTGGGAATCATTCGCAAACACTTACCTAAAAGCAGTACAAGACTGCATACCATCGAAAATACGGCGTACAGGCCATAATGATGAGCCCAAATGGTGGAATAAAGATATTTCAAACTGTCTGCTTGCTAATGATAGATTATAATCCTCACAAAATGACGAAGAACGGATGAAATTTGTAGAACTACGACGCAAAGCCAAAAAGTTAATTAAGCAAACTAAAAAGACCCCGGAGTTAAGGCCGCGTCATACAGAACTTGAACGTCGCATGACTTACCCCCGAACAGGATGACTTTTAAAAAAAATTCAAATTTTCAAATGTTTGGGTAAATTCGGGTCAATTCGGCCAATGTTCTCGTTGATTCGGGGGAAGCTCCGGGGATGTTCAGGGATGCAGCCGAACATCCTGGGGTTCGGCCAGAAGTTAGTGCATGCGTTAACTTCTAGCCGATATTCGTGTGTAAAAACCGTTACAAAATTTGTCGGTTCTCATTCTGGTTATGTTCGGCTTTCATTCGGGTCACGTTATTTCGTTTCGGCCGTTGTTCGTCTGTTATTTTCATTGACGAAGTTAACTCGATCTAGCCGAACATAAGCAGACATTAACCCGATTCGTATGAATATAAGGCGACATTAACCATAATAACAACCGAATGAGAGACGATATACTCGAATAAAAGACGACATTCCCCCGATAAACAGAGGAATAAGGCAAGATCAAGCGAGTCTATTGAAGATTTTGGGAAGAACACAACTCGTATGACAGGAATGAGAGACGATAAAGACTGGAATTTACCCCGAACATCAGCTTCTAGTATCGTGTTAAGGTCTTCTGATGGTCGGGCAGATGCGGCCGGTGATCCTGTGGTGTTCCTCATAATATCTTTTGTATCGGGTCAAGGTAGGTTCGGGTGTAAACACCGTTAAATATTTGTCGGCTGATTCTTGGCACAATCGAGTTTTGATCGGGTCTTGCTCTGGTATGCATCGGATTATATTCCTCTAATGTTCGGGTCTTTAACGTAAATCGGTCGGGAGTGTCGAGTTACATTCGAGTCTTGTTTGGGGCATAGTCTGGGAATGTCGGGGCATTATCTGGGGATGTTCTTCTTTGACCAACATCGGGACAATATCGGATGCATTCGCCTCAAATATGCAAGTCATCGTGTTCGGGGGTAGGTCGCACGACGTTCGAGTTCTGTATGACGCGGCCTTTACATGTATCGAATCAAAGTAAAACAAACCCAAAAGAATTCTATAGTTATATCAGAAAGAAAAGAGTAGTTACTTCAACTGTTGGACCGTTAGTCGATGAAAATGGAGAATATACCAAAGACGAAGTACAGATGAGTAATGCCCTCAATACCTTCTTTGCATCAGTTTTTACAACAGAAGACCTCATTGATATCCCGACAGCATCGCCGATTCAGATAGATAATTCTGAGGTTCTAAGCAATATCACCATTACAGAGAGAGAAGTATTGAAATGTTTAGATAAACTCAAGGTAAATATAACGCCTGGACCTGATACAATCTCACCTAGAGTTCTAAAGGAAGCTAAGGATGAGCTCTCCAAACCACTGACATTGCTATTCAATAAATCCTTGCAGTCTGGAACTTTGCCTGATCAGTGGAAGCTAGCTAACGTAACACCGATTTTAAAAAAAGGCAGCAAATCCCTACCCAGTAACGATCGTCCAATTAGCTTAACTTCAGTTGTATGTAAACAGCTAGAAATGCTCAAAAGAGACAGACTCGTAAATCACTTAGAGGAAAATAACAAATAAAAATACTCATCACGGCTTTCGTAACAAACTTTCCTGCTTAACAAGCCTCTAAGACTTTTTCCACGATATCCTCAACCTCTATGATGAGAGTAAAGCTGTAGATAGGCCTTTGATAAAGTTCCTCACAAACGTTCACTGCTAAAATTAAAAGCACATGGAATACAAGATGGTGTGTTGAAATGGATAGAAAATTGGCTCCGCGACAGAAAGCAAAGAGTAGTCATAAACGGTAAGGCATCTAAATGGACCAATGTAAGTAGCGGGGTACCCCAGGGATCGGTACTAGGACCAATTCTCTTTCTAATTTACATCAACGACATAGATGAGGGTCTCACCTGTACAATCTCAAAGTTTGCTGACGATACAAAAATTGCAAATAGCGTACTCTCAAAAGAACAAGTTGACGATATGCAACCCAATCTAGATAAGTTGTCATGTTGGGCCCAAATTTGGCAATTGAGTTTCAATGCCGATAAATGTAAAGTACTACATATTGGATACCGTAATGAGAAAGCAAGCTATTCAATGAATGGCACTCAGCTTAAGACTGTAGACAGAGAAACCGATCAGGGAGTAACAATATCTAGTAACCTAAAACCGAGTCAACAATGTTCAGAAGTCGTTAAGAAGGCAAACAAAATAATTGGCTTTATAGGCAGGTCATTTGAGCATAAATCCAAAGAAGTTATCCTAACTCTTTACAATTCCTTAGTCCGCCCTCTTCTGGAATACTGCGTTCCATCATGGTGCCCTTACTACCAAAAAGATATAGAGAAGCTAGAACGGGTTCAATGTAGAGTTACCAAAATGATACCTAGCCTAAAGAACAAATCATATGAGGAGCGTCTTAGAGAATTAAATCTATTTCCTTTAACCCAGCGCAGATTAAGAGGTGACTTAATTCAAGTGTTCAAAATCATCAAAGGCATCGACAATATGAACTGTAGTAAGTACTTCACTATCGACCAATCTAATTACACGCGTGGAAACGGTTGCAAAATTATTGGTAAATCTTTTAACTCACACGAATCTAAGAATTTTTTCTTCAATCGAGTTGTCAACTTGTGGAATGGGCTTCCCCGATTGACTGCAGCACCGTTGATTCATTTAAACTTCGCCTAGACAAATATCTTGCATCAAACACACGACTGACTGCGTTTGTAAATGAATAACTTTATTTTATCCCCCCTCAGTTACTAACCCATTTTTTTTTTTTTTTTTTTATATATTCCAACTACTCCCTCTCGGGCATAGGCTGAGAGCCTGTACATTCCACCGCTCAACACGGTGAAGCCCGTGAGGTCTTGTTCCAGTCTGGGGAGTGAGACATGTGAAGCATCCATCATGGCTCGAAGCAGCTCCATCTCTTGCTTCATCCATTTGTCCCCTACTAACTTCCTAATCCTGCCACGGACATTAGTTCCAGGGCAGTAGTTCCCTTTCCAATGTTCCCTTACCCACTCTAAACCACTGTTTGGACACTTGATCCTCAGTGTTTTGGAAGACAAGCAGCCTAGAAGGGTCACTAGATCTGTTGTTGCTTGATTTCCTTTGTACTCCTTTGTACTACATCCATATATACAGTAAACAACCACGGGGATTTCACACACTCTTGTTTCAACCCAAAATTCAGATCAAAGAACTCGCTCTGCTCATTCTCTACACGTACTGCCGCCTTTGCACCCTCATACATGCTCTTCACTGCTTTCAGCAACTTGCCATCTACTCCGTATATTCTAAGTACTTTCCACTTGCCTTCTCTATCCACTCTGGCATAGGCCTTCTCCAAGTCCATAAAGGCAACATACACTTTTTGTTGCTTCTCCAGATATTTCTCCACAACACAATTCAGGGTAAAAATCTGATCTACACATCCTCTCCTAAAACCGCCCTGCTCGTCACCTATGCATTTCTCCGTTCTCACTCTCACTCTCTCAATCACTACC
Organism: Lithodes maja; assembly: GCA_037953745.1. Taxonomy (NCBI): domain Eukaryota; kingdom Metazoa; phylum Arthropoda; class Malacostraca; order Decapoda; family Lithodidae; genus Lithodes; species Lithodes maja. The sequence continues at coordinate 188,686 of JBAKBP010001563.1, forward strand.
CTACTGTACACCTTCCCTACTACGCTTAGAAGACATATTCCTCGATGGTTACCACACACTCCTCTTTCCCCTTTACCTATATATAGGGGTACTATTATGGATGTCTTCCAGTCATCAGTTTCACTCCCCTTCTCCACTGCTAGTTTGCGCATTTTCCACACCCATTCGACCAGTATCTCACCACCATACCTCAACGTTTCCCCACACACTCCATCTGTTCCTGGTGATTTCCCCAACTTCACTCTTATCATGGCTTTCCACACTTCTGACCTCCTGATCCCCACCTCCTCCACCACTAATTCTCTTCTTCTCCCTCCCATACCCCATCCAACTATGTTTGCTAGCGCTTCATTCCTTACATTAAGCAACTCGTTGAAGTACTCCCTCCATCTTTCGACTCTCTCTTGCTTCTCAGCTAGCATTCTCCCATTCTTATCTTTCACACCCTTACGGTTTCCCTTGCTACCTTCCCTAGCTTTCTTGACTTCTTTCCAGAACAGTTGCTTACACTTCCTCCATTTTACACTCATATTCCTTCCAAATTCTTCATCTACTCTTCTCTTATTTTCCTTCACTACTCTCTTCACCACTCTCTCCACGTACCTCGCTCATTTCTGTCTCTCCAAACTTTCATTCCCTCTACTACCCAAGAACTCTCTATATGCTTTCTTCTTGTCTTCCACAACTATTTTTACCTCTTCTGTCCACCATGCTGTACCTTTCACTCCCCTCCCTCTTCTCCTTACTCCACACACCTCCTCACATGCTGCACAGATCTCTTCCTTAAACACTTTGCTCATCTCCTCCACTTCCTCTATATCTTCCAGGTCGAACCCGCTTCTTTTGTATCCTAATTTTAGCTACTACTACATAATGGTCAGACAGGCCCCCTCCAATACCCCTATACACCCTAGCATCCAGCACAGATTTCTCCATTCGTTCATCCTGTTACGACCGGGGCTCGTATAAAACAAGGGCTCTTAATCATTGGACTAGGAAAGCACACAACCACAACGGTAACACTAGATCCAACCCCTGAACTTATAATGCCGGCGCACAAAAACACCTATACCCTCCAGAGTTATATCTGCGATAACGGGGTATCCTATAACTCAGTATAAGTGCACTACTACTACAGGCTGATGATCTCTGATACAGCCTGATCACAACAACATACAATTACGTTAATAAGGTATACTAGGAAAAGATAGAGATCTTAATTAAATCTGTGACGCATGTCGAGTATGAGCATGCTGTACAGAACGCCCAGTCAGGCCCCACCCTCGCTAGGATCGTCAGGGCAGGAACTTTGGCTGTAGTCTGTGTAGAGTTTCCTAACTCAGTTTATGTGAACCGTTGTACTATAAGTATTATCATTATGTATTTTGTTTTCATCTGAGTCAACGAGTTCTATTTTATATCATTAGTTATAAGTATTGTGTGTGGGACTTATATGTAATGATGAGAGGAGAGATATTACGTAACGGGGACCAGTGAGTGCGCCACGCGGGCAGATAGGCCTAATTCCCTCCCCCCTCCTCCCTTCCTCCCTTTCAGCGCGTGGGAAGTTCTTTGTCGATCCCAGATTGAGAGAGAATATGACGTCATGATTGCCAGTGGGCGGTCCTTAGTAGTTGGCGTTATGCTCACTAAAGGGCCGAGTATAAAAAGGGAGGTCCCGCCGCATTTTCCTCAGAACTCATCAGGCAAAGCGACCTCTCATATCCCTTGCAACTATCCATATTCTTCCGACTGATGTGAACTTTCTCTACTCTCTGAACAGCCTATCTTCTTCTCTTCTCGTCCCTGTTTAACCTCCATGACCCCTTTGGTGCAGATTTAGTCAGCCAAAGTATTATCGCTTGAGTTCTCACGAGATAAGTGCCTGTTAGATAGCCTATTTTTGGAAGGGTTAACTAGAATAGGATTGATTGATGTTTGTTGCACTCGTATATGCATTTCCCTTTGTGCGATTATTCATGTTCCTGTTTTCTGCTGGTTTAGGCAATGCTAGACTGGGATAGGGTTCCTGAGTTGTGATTTCCTATGAGTACTAGGTTGCGGTTGAACCAGTACAATTGCAACGGAGACGTGGAACGCCTAGGTGGTCTTTCTGACTGTGTACCGTGGGAGTTTAGCACTGTGTTGCGAGTGAGGGCTTTTGCCTGTGCCACCCAACACTGTGCTATCTCATTTGCTTGACTTTGAGAGGATCGCCAGGAGAGAACCAGATACTAGTGATCTGGATCTCTCAAGAGAGCATCCCGTCAATTACCGTAATTTGGCCGCACAGTCTTAAGGACCTCGCTAGGCTACGAGCCGCTTGCTCAGCCATTGTCTCTTAACCTTAGATATCCCAGCTAGACTTTGCTCGACCAGCAGATACAGTATAGTATTGAAGCTTCTCCTTATGTATATTATTGTTTAAGCACTATTGATTTCATGTGTGGCTCGCTTAGCTACTTCAGAGATTAGTGGCCCACGAGCACAATCTTAGTAGGCTATTGCCAGTGCATTGTCGGAGTACTTCTTCTTAATGTTTGCCATATCCTATTGCTTATTCTTATAATTCTTCTTATGTCAATTTAAAGCCTTTATTACCAGTGAGTTATTCATTAAATTGCTGTTCAAAATCCGATACTTACTTCTTATGAGTATTCGAGAAGCATCTAACTTATCAGAAGATTCCTTGCTTGATGCTCGAGGACTATTGTTTAACGTAACGTAATAGTGCCGATCCGAAGTAGAGGGTGGAGGACTTCTTAAGTTCTTAGTTCAAGGGTGGATTACTTCGGCTTCGGCCAACACTATTCTTTAGTGTTGTAGTACTTTCTTCTTTGTTTGATTGTTGACCAGACTAGATAACTCCCGTCTTGCTATTAGTCTGTTGTGTGAAACGCTAGTACCGAGTTCTTGTATACCCCGTTATAGCAGATAGAACTCTGGAGGTAGTGGCGTTTTTTGTTCGGCTGGCAGTACTCTGGGGTTGGGATCGTGTGTTTCCGTTGTGGCAGCGAGCCATACTCGAGTCCTGTGTAAGAGCCCTAGTGTACCCGAGTGCCCGGTCGTAACAAATGGCGACCTTGCTTAGGATTTTGTGAACAGTATAAATTTTTGCAGAGTTGTACAACATTTGTTTGTTCGTACTTTAGCGTACATATTGAAGAATATTTTTTTTTTTAAGGCAATTAGGAGAGCATTTAAGAGACTCCAGTTAATTTAGTAATTAGTGCTTGCATAAGGGAGTTTAACACTTTTGTCTCGAGAATTTTTTGGTGAACTTCAGTATGTCGTGCCCTAGTACTGACGAGGAGCGAGAGATGCTATTTGAGGAGGTGCCGTTAGTAACTAGTGAGGAGGATGCTAGACTTTTTGTGAGTAAGCAGTACCACGTGACGGAGGAGAGGCTGACTGGGGTGAATGTTTATGGCTTGCACCTGATAGCCCAAGGTTTTGGTCTATCCAATGTAGGAGGGATGTCCAAGGGGGAGCTGATTTCCTGGGTGTTGCGTGGGCGACATGGGGTTTCGGAGGAGAGGGCGTTTGGGGGGGTTCCTCCCCAGATCCCCTCTCACTCGACTCCCACAGTGCCGTCCACTCAGTTGCCGGAGGTAGCACTCTCCCACAGAGGGATGAGAATTGGAAGATTGGAGTGCCCTCGGGCGGTGCACATGGTGGTTCCCCAGTTCTTGCCCCCCCTCCTTCAGTAGTGGCAGCTCCCTCTTCCTGCCTGTCTCCAGAAATGATATTTAAACTTGAGCTTGCTAAAATTGAGGCTGAGTCTAGGAGGCAGGAGAATGAGACTAGGAAGCAGGAGATTGAGAATGAGTCTAGGAGGCAGGAGAATGAGACTAGGAGGCATGAGATTGAGGCGGAGAATGAGACTAGGAGGCACGAGGCTGAGCTTAGGTACGACTCAGAGAAATATCGTGCTCAAATAGATTTAGATAAGACTCGTGCAGAGTCGACAGGGATTCGGATGGGCCGGGAGGGCCAAGTAAGAGAACAGTCCTTGTATCACTTAGTCAAATTGGTGCCGGCATTTAGTGAAACTGAAGTCACAGAATTTTTTAATCGTTTTGAGAAGAAGTGTAGGGAGCATAATTGGCCTGAAGAGAAGTGGGCAGCTCTAGTCTCCTCAAGACTTACGGGTAAGGGTCTGAAGGCTTATGATGCACTGCCTTTAGAGTCTTGCATTGACTACCCAGAATTGAAGAGAGCTGTCCTACGGGCATACGAGTTGCAACCAGAACATATCGATTGAAGTTTCGGGGTGTTACAAAGACTAGGGAGGCGACCTTTCTTGAACATGCCCGGGACTTAAAAGATGCACTTGCTAACTGGACACGTTCTGAGAAAGCTGAGACGGCCGAACAGTTGACTGAGCTGTTTCTGCTCGAGCAGTTTTATAAGTGTACAGGTGCAGAAATGACTTTAACTATTAAAGAAAAGAATCCAAAAACTCTACAGGAGGCAGCTGAGATGGCTGACCTCCGGCTATCATTAATTCGTGGGTGCGGGTCTGCCCAGCGTAGTGAGGCAGGTAACAAGGGGCGTGACGCCCCACCCCCCCGAGTTAGTAATATATCTTATGCAAACAAGTACAAGAGTTATGATACCAAGACTGACCACAAGACTAGCACCGTCCCATTTAAGAAGGGGCCGGGCCCTTCCCAGTACCAAGGGAAGCCCAAAGGGGAGTTAGAGTGTTATCAATGTCATAAAAAGGGGCACTTTGCAAGAGTCTGTCCTAGCAAACCACCTACAGCAGCTGTGTCTTTGGCCTGCAACATTGGTGTGTCTCTGAAGCCTTCTGAGTTTGCCCGGGGCAGTTCGTCAGAGGCTGAGGCACAGCCAATGCAGAAACACCTGGGAGGCTCGAACCCTGCTCAGGATGTTTTTTGCGACCATAGAGGACGGGGTTGCGTGATGTGGGCGGGGCGCAAGCATGGAGTAGAGGTCTTGCGTGATACAGGTGCTTCCCAGACTTTGATGAAAAACTTGACTGGCTACCCTATAAATGCGGCTCGGGTGGTGGTGGTGCAGGGTATTAATGCAACTCGGTCATACCCGCTGGTGCGGTTGGAGTTGGAGGTGGATGGTGTGGCACGTGAATTGGATGTTGGGATTGTGGAGAAACTGCCAGTGGAGGGCGTCGACCTTCTTCTCGGCAACGACTTTGCAATGCCCGCTTCTGAGGTTCTACCCTTAGTCGTTGCCGAGAGGCCGGCCGACGTGAGTAGGGAAGAACGAGAGTGGGTCGAGCGGTGCCAGGCACAACCCATGGCGTGTGCTGTCACCCGAGCTCGGGCAGCTAAAGTGTCACAGCCTAGTCCTCCGTCTTCAGACCAGCAGAGGAACGATCAACAGGAGGAGGCTAAAGCTGGAGTTGGTTTTAAGAGTTTTGACTCGGCGGCTCTCCTGGGTGATTCAGTATTAGCACCATTACTTAGTTCTGGAGTAGCCCCTGGGCCTGTCATCGAGAGTGACGAGGCTGGGCATGACGAGTCTCCACGACAGCAACGTTATGAACATCGAGAGAGACAGAGGGAGCAGCTCAGTATCGGGGAGGGTCATGCATTGCTCCGGGAGCAGTTAGATCGCTTGGCACCCTCCGATATACGTCGGTTGCAGCTGGAGGACCCTGAGCTCCAAACGTGTGCTAATGGAGCTGTGGAGCTCGACGAGGACGGTGATGCACAGCCGGGAGATTTTTTTTATTTAGATGGCATCCTGTATCGGCGTTTTCAAGACCCTAACCGTAGGGTCTTGACCCTGACCCTGACCTTTAACTGGCTCTATTAGAGCTATAATATTAACAACTGGTTTAGTTAAATGATTTCATCAATTTAATATAGATTTACTAATTTTAAGCCTCTTAACAACAATTTTAACAAGAATTCAATGATGGCGAGATGTAACTCGAGAGGCCACTTATCAGGGGCTTCACACCAAAATTGTAGAAAATGGTATACGTTGAGGTATAATTTTATTTATTGTATCTGAAGTTCTATTCTTTTTTTCATTTTTCTGAGCATTTTTTCATAGAAGATTATCTCCAACTGCAGAAATTGGAATGTCTTGGCCCCCTAAAGGTATTGATCCTTTTAATCCATTTCAAATTCCATTATTAAATACTATTATTCTTTTATCTTCAGGCGCAACTGTAACTTGAGCCCATCACGCCATTATAGAAGGAAATCATAAACAATCTATGCAAAGACTTTTAATTACAGTAATTTTAGGATTATATTTTTCAGCACTTCAAGCTTTAGAATATATTGAAGCACCATTTACTATTGCAGACTCGGTGTTTGGCTCTACCTTTTTTGTAGCTACAGGATTCCATGGATTACATGTAATTATTGGCACTACCTTTCTTATAATTTGTTTATTACGCTTATATAAGTGTCATTTTTCTTCTGGACACCATTTTGGGTTTGAAGCTGCTGCATGATATTGACATTTTGTAGATGTTGTTTGGCTTTTTCTTTATGTTTTTATTTACTGATGAGGAGGTTAATAAATTATAAAATTTTACTACTAATTTGATTAGAAAGCGAAATAATTGCGTTTAGTTTCGGCCTAAATTTTGGACATTAAGACCTCTAATTTTGATAGAAACCAAAAAGAGGTGCGTCATTGTTAATGATAATATTGAATTAAATTAATTCCTATCAAATAATAGAGATTTTTGATAAAGAAAAAGCTTCTAACTTTTAACTTGAGTGGTTTAATTCCATTCATTTCTCGTTTTTATAGTGTAATTTTAAACATTTTACATTTTCACTGTAAAGCTAAAGAATAAATCTTTTAAAAACACTTTCAGGTATTTTACCTCTTTCGCATCTTCAGCGCGATATTCTCTGCAAATAAATTATAAAAGTTTAAATAATTAATAATAATAAAATAATAGATAGAACTAAAAATATTTTCATAAATACTTTAATACCATTGTCTTGCAGAATCTGTCTATATAAAGAGAATTTAATAACAAAGTTAAATAAACCCTGACCGCCTAAAGTTTCAGACCATCCCTTATCACATTGTTTATAAAATATTGCACCACTTATTAAACTATTTTTAGAAAAATTTAAAGTTGAAATAAAAGGTATAAATCACATAGAACCTATAAATACAACTAAATTATAAACTCCAAAAGATTTTAATTTATAATCAATAGTTATTATATTTAATAAATAACCCAGGGCACCACCAACAATTCTAATAAATAATGTTAATATTTTAATAGATAAACCCATACAAATTATATAACTCTCAGGAAAAATAATTCAAGATAGTGCTGCACCTCCAAAAATAGCCCCAAATCCTAAAACAACTATAGGATTAGTTATAATAATAGAGCTATCACTCACAGACCTATAGGATCTTAAATTAAAAACTCCTGTTATCCTATAATAAACTAAACGAAATGTATAACAAACAGTCAATCTTGTAGATACCACATATAAAATAAAACAAACTATATTAATTCATCTTATAAAGGCCATTTCTAAAATAAGATCCTTAGAATAAAAACCAGCTAAAAATGGAGTTCCACATAAAGCTAAATTAGCCAAATTTATACACATTCTAGTTAGTGGTATTTTTCTACAAAGTCTTCCCATATAACGAATATCTTGAAACTCTTTTACATTATGAATTACTACTCCAGCACACATAAATAATAAAGCTTTAAATAAAGCATGTGTTAATAAATGAAAAAATGCTAATGTAGAAAAACCTAAAGATAAAATTCTTAATATAACTCCTAACTGACTAAGAGTAGATAGCGCAATAATTTTTTTTAAATCATATTCAAAATTTGCACCCAATCCAGATATGAATATAGTTAAACAAGAAATTAATAATAACAAAATAGAAACTTTAGAACCTAATAAGGAAGGACTAAACCGAATTATTAAATAAACACCAGCTGTAACTAGCGTAGAAGAGTGTACTAATGCAGAAACCGGGGTAGGAGCCGCTATAGCGGCTGGTAATCAAGCAGAGAAAGGAATTTGAGCACTCTTTGTTATAGCAGCTATTATAATCAATAATTTCAATAATATACTATCACAATCTGTTATATAATAACTATAAAAAATAAAATTCCACCCCCCAAGTTTAAATATTAAACCAATTCTAAGTAAAATAGCAACATCTCCAATACGATTTGATAATACAGTGAGTATACCAGCATTAGCTCTTTTTTCATTTTGATAATAAATTACCAGAGCATAAGAAATTAAACCTAATCCATCTCAACCTAATAAAATACTAATTAAGTTAGGACTAATAATTAATATCGCTATAGAAAACACGAAAGCTAAAACTAAGTAAATAAATCGATTTATATTATAATCTCCTATTATATAATCACCCCTATAAAAAATTACTATAGAAGAAATTAATAGTACAAATCCTAAAAATATTAAAGATATTCAATCTAAAATAAATGTTGCTAAAATTGAATTAGAATTAATAGATAAAATCTCCCACTCCACTACATAACATTTTTCAAATAAAATACAAAATAAAGATACTATTATAGAAAAAATAGATAATAACAACAAAAATAATATTCTGCTTAAACTAATTGATATTTTTCAAATGATGATTTAAAATAAATATAATTATATTTTTGGTACCACAAACCAATGTTTTTATTAAACTATTTAAATAAAAATTAGGTATAATTATAATACTTTTTAAAATTAGAATATTTAAAGGAATTCAATGTAAACTTAATACTAAATACTCACGCACCTTTCCTGAACAACAAGAATATAAAGAACTAGAAAATAAACCATGCTGACTTAGTGAATATAAATATAATGTGTATCCCGCCCTAAAGAAAGATAATAAACAAATACCCAACATAGTTACTTTACTCCATCTCACCATTCTTATAATTAAATTAATTTCACCTAACAAATTAATAGTAGGAGGGGCCGCTATATTACCAATTCTTAGTAAAAATCATCACAAAGCTATTCTAGGTATAAAATTTATTAATCCTTTGTTAATTAAAAGCCTGCGTCTTCCCATACGCTCATAAACTATATTAGCTAAACAAAATATACCAGAAGAACATAAACCATGACCAACTATAACTATTACAGCTCCATTTATTCCTCACCAACCAAATATAACCAATCCTCTCAAAACTAACCCCATATGAGCAACAGAAGAATAGGCAATTAAAGATTTTATATCTACCTGGCGCAAACAAATTAATCTAACAATAAAACCACCTAAGATTCTCAATCCAATCCAAAATCAATTGATTCTTTTATTTAGTTCTCCAAATAAAGGTAAAATACGAATAAGACCGAAACCCCCAAGTTTCAATAAAACACCGGCTAAGATTATAGAACCAGCTACAGGAGCTTCAACATGAGCCTTAGGTAACCATAAATGAAAAAGATATATAGGTAATTTAACTACAAATGCCATCATAGAGCAAATAAATCAAATTAAATTAATTCTCGATTGTCCTACCATATTATATATCAGACCAATTCTTAAACTACCATTAATCTTATAAATATATAAAATAGAAGCTAATAAAGGTAAAGAAGCTAATAAAGTATAAAATAATATGTATACACCTGCTTGAATTCGCTCTGGTTGATACCCCCAACCTAAAATTAAAATTAAAGTAGGAATTAAAGAAGCTTCAAACCTAATATAAAATATTAAATAATCTATAGAACTAAAAGTAATAAATAAAGCAGCTAAAAGAAGAAGATTTACAAATAAAAAAGAAGAAGAATAAATATTAAAAAAATTTACTTTAACACTAGAACTAATTACTAAAGATATAATTCAAACCCTAAGTAAAATCAAAATGTATCTTAAATAATCTATGCCCAATCCAAATCCTAAATTTCTTATATAAAAATCATGATATGAAAAAATACTTAATAAAAAACATAAAATAAAAAGTCCACTTTGAATTAGGTTTCACTCCCCAATAAAAACTATTAATATTATAAGAGATAAAATAAATTTTAACATCCTAAGGTTCTAAATCTATTAAAATAATCATTACCATGACTACGAACAATCGAAACTAGTAAAGAAAGTCCTAAAGCTCCCTCACAGGCAGCTAGTGTTAAAAAAAATAAAACAAAATAAACCTCTCTCCCAATACCAGAAATACAATTATTTATTAAAAAAAAAATTCCTAATATAATGAATTCTAATCTTAATAATGTATTTAACAAATGTTTACGGTAGGAAACAAACGATCATATCCCTCTAAATACTATAAAAAAAGAAACTAAAATTATACTATTATTCAGTATTATCATTAATTAAGATAGTTTTAATAGTTTAAGTAAAAACATTGGTCTTGTAAATCAAAATTGAAATTTTTTAATTTCTTAAAACTTCGTAAGATAAACACACTACGATATTTTATATTTAATTCTATCCATCATTATTATATTCTCGATATCTTTTATACGAGTTTCTCATCCCCTGTCTGCAGGATTAATCTTACTAATTCAGACAACTTTAGTTGCAGTTGCTTCAGGGACACTAAATAAAACCTTTTGATTCTCTTATATTCTATTTTTAATCTTTTTAGGTGGAATATTAGTATTATTTATTTATGTAGCGTCTTTAGCTTCAAATGAACAATTTACTATTGATATCAACTTTTTTATTATGTCTTTTATTATTATAATGTTTGTTTTATTTTTTTTAATTATCTATGATCCTATTATTTTATCAAACAAAATACTAATAATATCATCCTCTTTAATAAACGAATATAAATTTAGATCAAACTCATTATTTAATAGTCCAATTTACAACACACCTTCAGCATTTTTTACTTTTTTTATTATTAGTTATTTACTTCTTGCTTTATTAGTTGTAGTAAAAATTATAAAATCTTCTTCGGCCCCACTTCGTCTTATAACTTATGAAAATACCAATACGTAAAGCTCACCCACTTATTAAAATTATTAATGGAGCACTAGTTGATATACCACTACCTAGTAATATTTCAACATTTTGAAACTTCGGGTCACTACTTGGCCTCTGTTTAGTCATTCAAATTATAACAGGTTTGTTTTTATCTATACACTATACAGCACATGTAGATCTAGCTTTTTCTTCTGTTGCTCATATTCACCGAGATGTAAACTATGGATGATTAATACGGTCGCTCCATGCTAATGGAGGTTCCATTTTTTTCGTATGTTTATATCTTCACATTGGGCGTGGCATTTACTATGGATCTTATATAAATATCCCAGCGTGACTTGTTGGAGTTATTATTTTATTTTTAGTTATAGCTACAGCATTTTTAGGTTATGTATTACCATGGGGACAAATATCTTTCTGAGGAGCTACGGTTATTACTAATTTATTTTCAGCAATCCCATATGTAGGAACTTATTTAGTAAATTGAATCTGAGGTGGATTTGCAGTTGAAAACGCAACTTTAATACGATTTTATTCTTTACACTTTTTATTTCCATTTGTAGTAATAGCTTTATCTGTAGTACATATTATATTTCTACACCAAACAGGGGCTAACAATCCCTTAGGAATTTCTAGACAAGTAGATAAGGTTCCATTTCACCCGTATTTTACATATAAAGATATTGTTGGATTCGTAGTTATATTATGGGCTTTATTAATATTATCACTTTTATTTCCATACGCCCTTATAGATCCAGATAACTTTATTCCGGCCAATCCAATAATTACACCAAAACACATTCAACCTGAGTGATATTTTTTATTTGCTTATTGAATTTTACGATCAATTCCTAATAAAGCATTGGGAGTTATTGCGCTAGTTTTATCAGTTATAGCTCTAATAACTTTTCCTTTCACACACAAGTCAAAATTTCGAGGATTGACCTTTTATCCTGTAAATCAATGATTATTTTTATTTTTTATTTCAATAATTGTACAATTAACATGAATTGGTGCACGGCCTGTAGAAGAACCTTACATTTTAACAGGGCAAATTCTTACTTTTTTATATTTTTCATATTATATTTTAAATCCAATAATTCTTCGGTGGTGAGATAAAAAAATAATTTAAATTTTATAAAATATAAATAATAGTTTATTAATATAATAATTTATTAATATAATAATTTATTAATACAATAATTTACTAATATAATTGTTTAGTTTAATATAAAACAAGTGTTTTGAAAACATTAAATAAGTTAATAAAAACTTAATAATTAAAAATATACTTTAATAAGATATATATATACATATATTACGTCTAATAAAAAAAGATAAAATGGCCGAGGTTTAAGCATTAGATTGTAAATCTAATTACGAATAATTATATTTCTTTTATTATTATTAACTTATAATATAAATATATATACTCTCTCTGCATGTAACGGAGTTAGAAAAATGAAAAAATGAACATAATAAGCAACTACCGACTAACCTGAAAATGTTATCTCTAGAGAAATAAATGAGTTAATTGAAACAAACCTGTAAATATTAATAATTGATTATTTAAATAGTATCTATAAATAGAATTGAAGAACAATTATAATTATTAATAAAATCATAGGTGATAATAATTGCTTAGTCTAATTGAATTAATTGAAACATTTGTGAATAAGATTGAAATTTTAATAGGTCGTAACTGGTAAGTGTCTGAGATAAAATAAGGATAAAATGAAAATGTATATATAGGCTTAATTTATATAAGGTTATATCCCTACTTTACTTGATAGTAAATATTAAGTACTTGCTGATTTTTGGACACCTCTCTGCATGTAACGGAGTTAGAAAAATGAAAAAAAATGGAACATAATAAGCAACTACCGACTAACCTGAAAATGTTATCTCTAGAGAAATAAATGAATTAATTGAAACAAACCTGTAAGTATTAATAATTGATTATTTAGATAGTATCTATAAATAGAATTGAAGAACAATTATAATTGTTAATAAAGTTATAAGTAGTAATAATTGCTTAGTCTAATTGAATTAATTGAAGCATTTGTGTATAAGATTGAAATTTTAATAGGTCGTAACTGGTAAGAGGCTTGAAATAAAATAAGGATAAAATGAAAATGTATATATAGGCTTAATTTATATAAGGTTATATCCCTACTTTACTTGATAGTAAATGTTAAGTACTTGTTGATATTTTGGAGAATTTTAACAAATAATAAAGTAATAAGCAAAATTAAACTAATACCTTTAAACACCTCCAAATACCATACTTATTACTTATTTTAATGTTTTTTATCTAAAATTCTCCAAAATATCAACAAGTACTTAACATTTACTATCAAATAAAGTAGGGATATAACCTTACATAATTTAAACCTATATATACATATCAATATACCCTTATTACAAACTAATTATATAAAGTATATAAGGTTTAATTAGAGCGATCGTATAATCCAAGTGGAAAGATCCTACTCTTATGTCTACTAGAGCGACCGTATAATCCAAGTGGAAAGATCTTACTCTAGTGTCTACTAGAGCGACCGTATATTCCAAGTGGAAAGATCTTACTCTAGTGTCTACTAGAGCGAGCGTATACTCCATAATTAAGAATCAAACTTATTGAGTACCAAGCTTATAATAAAAATTAAAATTTAACAACAATTGCTTCAAATCCAAATTATATAAAAAATACCGCATCCCTAAGTAGAAAGGTAAGACTTCCAATCTATTCCTACGCAAGCACGATGTAAGGTGACTCCTCCCACTTTTCCCGGGTGTACAAATTCACCTTACATCGTTACTTTAAAACTAGAATTAAATTTTATAAATCATAAAGGTATAGTGCAATTATCTAGTTTTTCTTCTCTAGAGTTAAAATTTTTAGGCATATCGGTAACTAAATATATTTACATCATTTTTCATTTTTCTAACTCCGTTACATGCAGAGAAGATATTTAGAATTTACCAGTGTATAGATATTTAGAATTTACCAGTGTATAGATATTTAGAATTTACCAGTGTATAGATATTTAGAATTTACCAGTGTATAGATATTTAGAATTTACCAGTGTATAGATATTTAGAATTTACCAGTGTACACACATAATTATATTATAATTTCTCAAAAAGAAAACTAAATGTCTTATCTCTAATTCCCAAAACTAGAATTTTTTATTTAAACCACTTCTTGAACTTAATTATAAAAGAACACAAAAACAAAATATCTTTAAACCTATAAAAAAAATTAAATAATTGAGAGAAACAGGTAAAAATCTTTTTCAAGCTAAATATATGAGCTTATCATAACGAAGTCGTGGTAAAGTTCCACGTACTCAAATAAATATAAAAGATACAAAAACAATTTTAATATAAAATAATAAACTACAAGGGCTCCCACCTAAAAAAATTAACGAAAAGAGTATTCTTATAAATAAAATTCTAGCATATTCTGCTATAAAAATAAGTGCAAATCCACCTCTACTGTATTCTGTATTAAAACCAGATACCAGCTCTGATTCTCCCTCAGCAAAATCAAAAGGAGTTCGATTAGTTTCAGCTAAACAAGAAGCCAATCATATTATAGAAAGAGGAAAAGTTAGCAACAATAATCAAAATTTTTCTTGATATAAATTAAATAAATTTAAATTAAAACCACCCACTAAAAAAATAACTGATAATAAAATAATAGCCAATCTTACTTCATAAGAAATTGTCTGAGCCGCCGCACGCAATCTTCCTAATATAGAATATTTACAATTTGAAGATCACCCTGCTCTTAATGTAGAATACACCCCTAATCTCAAACAACACAAAAAAAATAAAACACCCATATTAAACCTTAGTATACCTCTCTCGTATGGAACTACTATTCAAACTAACAAGGAGATAAATAAACTAAAAACAGGAGATAGGTAATATGGCAAAAAATTAGATATTCTAGGTACGGTTTGTTCTTTTAAAAATAATTTTACTGCGTCAGAAAAAGGCTGAAGAAGACCTATAAAGCCTACCTTATTAGGACCTTTACGAATTTGAATATAACCTAGAATTTTTCGTTCTAATAAAGTAACAAAAGCTACACCAACTAAAACACAGATAATAAGTAACAAGTAATTAACTAACATAATAATAAAAATTAACATTTATAATGTTTTCCTTTTATTATTTATATAATATTATTAATTTGTAAATTAATTTTTAAAAAGGATATTAATATTCTAAATTATAAAAATGTTTTAATTATTTAATCCTTTCGTACTAAAATAATTTTATATTTAACAAAAGATAGAAACCAACCTGGCTCACGCCGGTCTGAACTCAAATCATGTAAAGTATTAAAAGTCGAACAGACTCTCTCTTATAGCGGCTACACCATAGAGATACTTTAATTCAACATCGAGGTCGCAAACTTTTTCTTCGATAAGAACTCTCAAAAAAAATAACGCTGTTATCCCTAAAGTATCTTAATCTTTTAATCTATTTAAGGATCAATTTATATTAAACAATGATTATTGTATTTAAATTATAGACAGTTTATTTATATATCTACGCCGCCCCAGCGCAACAAATCTATATTTTTATTTTTTATACACTTATAAGCTAAAATATAAAATATATTTATTGTAAAGATTTATAGGGTCTTATCGTCTTTTTGATTTATTTAAGCCTTTTCACTTAAAAGTCAAATTCAATAAATATTTAAGAAACAGATGATACTTTGTCCAACCTTTCATTCAAGCCTTTATTTAAAAGACAATTTATTATGCTACCTTCGCACAGTCAAAATACTGCGGCTCTTTAATTTAATCAGTGAGCAGGCCAAACTATATACACCTTCATATAGACATGTTTTTGTTAAACAGGCAAGAATCTTTTTGCCGAGTTCTTTTTAAATATCAAATTAAATTATAATATTTTATAAAATTAAAATAAATTTTTTAAATAAAATAAATTTATACTAATAAGAACATAATAATCTTTTAATTATTATTTTTAATAGTTTTAAATTACTATAATAAAATTATTTTAAATATTAAATCATTCCAAATATTAGTTAAAACACTTTTAAAAAATGGCTACTTATAAGCCTAAATTTCAAGAATTATCTATTTAAATTTATATTTTTTTTATAATTGAGTAAAAAGCTCACCCCTCTACTCTTTAACTCTATTTTCTACAAAATAAAGTTTGAATTAAATTCATTTTATTTAAAACCAGATATAAAAGTTCGACTGACATTTCATCTCTAAATTGTTATTATTAATTTTGTTAATACAAAAACTTTATTAACAATTTAACTACCTTTTTTTCGGGATTATTTTATGTAAAAACTAATTTATTATTTTATGATACACAAGGCACATTTTAACTTCTATTATTTGATTATTTTACCAATATATTAACATTCTTTTACAATACTATTAACTATTATCTTTTATAAGTTTCTTTATTAATACTATATTTTTTTGTTTAAAATTATTTTTCTTACAACAATAAATAAAATTATTATAATAATAAGTTTCAATCTTAAAGTATATTGAATTACACAATATTCTTTCCGGTGTAAGCGGAATGCTTTATAATAAGCTTTACTTTAACTTCTAGATACGCCTTCCGGCACATCTACTTTGTTACGACTTATTTCATTTTTAGGTGAAAGCGACGGGCGATATGTACATATTTTAGAGCCTATATCAAGTAATTAAAATTAATTATATTACAATTAAATCCACCTTTATTATTAAATTTCATTATTAACTCCGTTTAAATTATTTTTATTGTAACCCATTTACTCCTTATTATAAACTGCACCTTGATCTAATTTTCTTAATTTTATTATTCTCAACAACTTATTCTATCAAAGTTATCTGATAATGACGGTATACAAATTTTAAATTAGGTAAGATATTCGTGGCTTATCGTTTATGAAACAGGTTCCTCTAAAAGGACTAAAATACCGCCAAATTCTCTGGATTTAAAGAAAATAACTGTTAATAATCTGGCAATTTTTCACTTTAATTATAATAGGGTATCTAATCCTAGTTTATATATTAAAATTTATAGTTTATTTGTGTTTTATTTTTAAAATTATTATTATAATTAAATTCTGATTTTACCCTTTAAAAAAAATAATAATTTTTATTTAACTAATAATTTACTACAATACCAAATTGTATTTATTTACCCTTTAAGTATAACCGCGACTGCTGGCACAAATTTTAGTCAGGATTAAAATGATTACCAATTCTAATTTTAATTAATATTTAAAATTAAATACTGAGATTTATACTATATATAATTTTTAATTTTTAATATAAAGGAACACTATAATTTTCATGTATTTTTTAATCATAATATAAAAATTATAAGCAAGAATCAAACTTAAAACTACTTTATACAAAAAACGTAATTAATAGAGATTTTAAGTTATATAAACTAATGGCCTTCAAAGCCATAAAAATAAGTAAATTCTTTTAAATCTTATTTATATGTAAAGGACTTTCACCAAAACTTAAAAGATCAAAACTTTTTGTGCGTTTAACACTAACATATAAAAGCTTTAGCAATTTTTAATTACATTTTTAGATTTGCAATCTAACGTCTTATATTTCCACTATAAAGCCACTTAAAATAACGAAACGATGATTTTTTTCAACTAACCATAAAGATATTGGAACATTATATTTTATTTTTGGAGCTTGGGCCGGAATAGTAGGAACTTCTTTGAGTTTAATTATTCGAGCTGAATTAGGACAACCAGGTAGTTTGATTGGAGACGATCAAATTTATAATGTGGTTGTTACAGCACATGCTTTTGTAATAATTTTTTTTATAGTAATACCTATTATAATTGGTGGATTTGGAAATTGACTAGTACCATTAATATTAGGGGCCCCAGACATAGCCTTTCCACGAATAAATAATATAAGTTTTTGACTTTTACCCCCCTCACTAACTCTTTTATTAACTAGGGGGATAGTAGAAAGAGGTGTAGGTACAGGATGAACTGTTTACCCACCATTATCTGCAGCAATCGCACATGCAGGAGCATCAGTGGATTTAGGAATTTTCTCTTTGCATTTGGCTGGAGTATCTTCTATTTTAGGAGCTGTAAATTTTATAACTACAGTTATTAATATACGACCCCAAGGAATAACCCTAGATCGTATGCCTTTATTTGTGTGATCAGTATTTATTACTGCAATTCTACTTTTATTATCACTACCAGTTTTAGCAGGAGCTATTACTATATTACTTACAGATCGAAATTTAAATACCTCTTTTTTTGACCCTGCAGGAGGAGGAGATCCAGTTTTATACCAACATTTATTTTGGTTTTTTGGACACCCTGAAGTTTATATTTTAATTTTACCTGCATTTGGAATAATTTCACATATTGTAAGTCAAGAATCAGGTAAAGCTGAATCTTTTGGTACTTTAGGTATAATGTATGCCATATTAGCAATTGGTATCTTAGGATTTTTAGTGTGAGCACACCACATATTCACTGTAGGTATAGATGTAGACACTCGAGCATATTTTACATCGGCTACTATAATTATTGCGGTTCCTACTGGAATTAAAATTTTTAGATGATTAGGAACTCTACATGGGGCTCAAATTAACTATAGACCATCATTACTATGAGCAATGGGTTTTATTTTCCTTTTTACTGTGGGTGGACTAACAGGAGTTGTTTTAGCTAACTCATCACTTGATATTATTTTACACGACACATATTATGTAGTTGCACACTTTCATTATGTTTTATCTATGGGAGCTGTATTTGGAATTTTTGCTGGAATTACTCACTGATACCCCTTATTTACAGGCCTATCGTTAAATCCTACATGATTAAAAATCCATTTTTTTGTAATATTTGTAGGAGTAAACATTACTTTCTTTCCTCAACATTTTTTAGGATTAAATGGAATACCTCGTCGGTATTCTGATTATCCCGATGCCTATACTACATGAAATGTATTATCATCAATAGGTTCTATAATCTCATTAGTTGCTGTTTTAGGTTTTATTATTATTGTATGAGAATCTTTAATCACCTCACGATCTGTAATATTTTCAACATTTTTCCCAACATCAGTTGAATGAGAACATTCTTATCCCCCTGCAGATCATAGATATATAGAAATTCCAATGGTATCTAACTCTTAATTTATAAAATAATTCTAAAATGGCAGAATAGTGCCCAAGATTTAGGATCTTGTAATGGATTCATGTTTATCCTTTTAGAATATTAAGGTGGCAGAAAGTGTCCAAGACTTAAGATCTTGTAATGAAATATTATATTAATTTCTCTTAATATACTTTTATAATAATTTAAATTATAAACTAATGGCAACATGAGCACATATAGGATTTCAAGATAGGGCCTCCCCCCTAATAGAACAATTAATTTTTTTTCATGATCACACAATAATTATTTTAATTTTAATTACAACACTTGTGGGTTATATAATAGCATCTTTATTTGCTAATTCTTATATTAACCGATTTCTTTTAGAAAATCAAACAATTGAAATTATTTGAACTATTTTACCTGCATTTATTTTAATTTTTATTGCACTACCTTCTTTACGTCTTCTTTACTTACTAGATGAA